>JANFOE010001395.1:0-5000 GCA_025667525.1 Glebionis coronaria | reverse complement strand
TTCATCCTGCTTTCTTTCCTTTATAAGACTGGAAGAGATAGAAGGCTCTCCTGTCTTTGCCCATTGATAGATATGCCTGAAGTACCGAAACTCTCTCCCTTAGGGCTCTCTTTCCGTAAGCCGGTGAGGAGTGAGGGATCTACTGAGACTGAGCCATCTTCGCTAGCCGATCTGTCAGTTCTATAGGGTATGAAGCTCTTTCCTAGTATTGGGTTCAGGAATTCATGTTCGCAGGTAAAGAGACTAAAGAAACAAGAACAGAAACAGTCTCTTGAAAGAGGGGAGCATTTGCCCACTCTGTGGTACATGAGCTCCTCGTCCAACTTACTGTCTTCCGAGATTTCATATCAGTTACAAGCTTGTCATTTCAATCACTTGCTACCTTTAAAGGAAAGCAGTTCGCCCATTGAATCGATTAATCTAAGTCCCCTTCCTATAGAGTGAACGTGAAAGCCGGTCTATAGTCCACCATGCTAATGGAATGTCAGTGACACAAGTAGTCAATTCATTCGTTGACAGGAGCGAGCAGAAAGAGAGAGCGTAAAGAGGGTCTTATCATGAATATTGGCCTGCTTTCCTTTCTCCTGTTGCAGTAGACTACAGTCTTACCACTATAATATAAAATAGGTCCAAAAGCAGGAAGCACAGTCAGGAAGGTAAGTTAGAACTCTTTTCTGAATTCCTATCTATAAAGTCAGGCTTGTCTATACAATACAACAAAGTGAGGTATCATTAGTTAGGCTAGTGGGAAAAAATGACTCTATTTCCGTCTTTTGAAAGAAGTAAGGTGTTCTTCCCAACTGCTCCAATAAACGTGCCTACACCCCATCCCGTCTGGAGAATGATATGATTGACCGAGAGTACTTATGAAACCCGGCACTGAACTAAGGGTTTGATCTGCGGCCTCCTGAACTGTTCGCATCGCTCTCTTCGGTTCAAGCGATATAATTACAGTTCAGATCGACTTCCTAGCGTACGGAATACGGAATGGATTCCAAAGCCCCTCTGTTTTAGCTTAGACTAACGGCACCGATTCCTAGTGCTATAACAGAAACTGCCCTTAACGCGCAAATCAAAGCCCTCACAAGACTCGATACCTGCTCCCGCTTATAGATTAGGGTGAGTCACTCAAGTCCCTTGTCACTCGTCCCTCTTTTACGTTTACGAAAATACCGGGCTTTATGCTTTTTTCGGAAACGAAACTAAAGTAGCTCGTCAACCTAAAAACAGAGGACTTCCCTCACTACGAAAGGTGTCCCGTGGATGGCGTACTGATATATCTCCTATTCGTTCTGGATCCAGCTGAAAAAGCCCTTTGCTTTATATTAGCGCTAACGCGCCCCTACAATTGAAAAGACATTCTAGCACTCCTTTTATAATATAAGAAATTGCATGGCTTCGGTTGGTCACTTGCGGGAAATGAAGTCTTTGATGCGCGAGAAAGGGGGCTGCCTTCGCAAGGCTTGCTTGAAAGTCCCAACTGAAAGAACGGTTAATAATTAGTAGTTGCCCCGGCTCTCCCTGCCTGCGCTTTGGTTCTCATGCCTCGTTTTGTTGACGTCGTGCGTAGGATAAATGATTTGCACCGGATAAGCATTTGTTACAGTCGCGAAATACGGGCTTTTGTAAAAGTTTTCATTTTCTTAGCTAAAGGTAGATCAGAAAATGCCATTGTCCTATGGCTGCACTAAACTTTGAACTGGACTAAACGAAGACAAAGTGAAGTCGAAGAGCAAAGTGTAGTCTAAACAATTTCAGAATTCTTGTTTTGACTTTCTAAACAATGGTTAGCCGGAAAGGGTACCCTTAGACCATAAGCCAGTGAAAAAGAAAACCTAGCTAGCCTATAAGCTTCCCTCTCCGATCATTGCTTGACTCGCCATAACCCTTACACCACACCGCCCCTCGTCTTCAAGCTACGGCTACCTGCATGAAAGCCAACCGCTACAATCCTGCTAAGAACTCGTTATTTTAGCTTTCCAGGACAATAGACTGCCATATCTCATATCTTTTTATTGGATGAAGGGGTCTGTGAGAGCCCTTTCTCTAACTTCGATGCGCCCGCCTCTTTCTTCTCGGAATCCTACGTACCAATGTTGCAACAACCAGCTCTTCCCCAATCAACTCAAGGTATGCAGGTATCTTTTGCTCCACCACCTCAGGCAACCTTACCACAGTCTCAGCGGGTTCGCCCGTCTCCACCAAATCAAGGCCAACATGGCTATATGCCAAGGCAAAGGCCTAGTCAACCGCCTAGGCAGTTCACTCAGCTTAACCAACCCATGAGTTTGATTTTACCGCTCCGTGTTCTTTGATTTTTGAAGCCTCTCGAAGACTAATCGGAGGGACTTCTATGTGATTGACCCTTGTCTTGGATTTGACTACTATGTCATCCACATAGTCTATACATCATCTCATGGAAGATGGCCGTCATAGCCCTCTGGTAGGTTGCTCCGGCATTCTTTAGGCCGAGCCAAATGGCATGACCTTTGCACAGAAGGTTTCCCGCCCCGTGATGAAGGAAGTCTTCTTTTGGTCTTTCTCGGCCAACCGTCTTTGGTTGTATCCTGATAAACCGTCCATAAATGACAGCGTTTTGTACCCCGACATCTCAATTTGGGAGTGGGAAATCGTCCTTGGGACAGGCTTTATTTAGTTTAGCTTTCTAAAAGAAAAGTCCTTCCCATCCTTTTTCGGTACGGGGACGGTTAGAGATCCAATCAGAATAATCCAAGGTCCTAATTCAGCGGGCCGCTTTTGCATTTTTTTTTCATGAGTTTGTTGACGTAAGTTACTAGGGAGAGGGTAAATCGTTTCCTTCTTTCGCTATTAGTTGATCTAAAGGCTTTTATGGTTATAGATTGCACTAGACTAGAAAGGACAACAAACACACAACTCAACAACAACATTACAAAGTGAACTAACAACATATTAAGTTAACAAAAGACACAGAACAACATTAAAGATAACAATGAAAAGTGCTGTGAACAGAAAATTCTGCCAAACACAACAAAGACACTTAGCATAGGAGTCTATCTCCAGTAAGCATAGGAGTAGATCTCCACCAAACAAAGAAAGATAAAGCCATGCATTAAAACACAATACTTTGCGTTTACAGACACTTATTTCAATCTTCTAGAAAGAGTCGGCGGACTCTTCTATTCTAGTCTCCCCCGGCACCGAGGGTGGCGGCCTGAACAATTAAGTCTTTTTCTTCCTGGAGTAGGGCCCTCTTCCGGTTTTCGAGACTCCGAATTTGGTCTCGGAAAAACTGCATCCTTCTGCCTACGTCCTCAGGATCGAGAGCAGGCGGATGCTCCCAGAACAGACCAAGCATTTGCTCACATTGGAGCTTCCGCTGTTCCACTTGACGGATTTCAGTCTGAATGGTTGCGAGTCTTCCGGCAATGATATCCATTAAGTCTTACTGAAAGTCTTTCTTTCTGACTTCTACCTCTCTCTTTGAAAATATAGACTGAAAGAAGCTTCTATTTATAGGCCTTGGAGGCGCTTAACTCTTTCTTATTATTAGTAATAATTGTTGTCTTAGTTTCATAACATGTTTCAACCCCGGCTTTTCATGAATATGTAAGCAGATCCACTCGATTTTAGTGTGCTGAATAATTATCTTCGTACGGATTGGAGTACGAAAGGCCCTGCCCAAAAAGGGAATCAAATAGTCCTTTGTTTTTTTCGGGTATCCCCACGCGGCTTAATTCCGATCACTCCCTCAGGAATAGGAGGCAATAATAGAGGAAATAGAGGCAATAATAGAGGAAATAGAGGAATAGGAGGCAATAATAGAGGAAATAGAGGCAATAATAGAGGAATAGGAGGCAATAATAGAACGCACATCAGAGAGTACTGCCCTTTCTCGTCTAATAAGTCAGGTTTCCAAAGCCCCTTTCTTAAGAGATAGAGCACTCCTTACTCGACAGCTCAAAGCTGACCAGTAGAAAACCATGTGATCTGTCCTCGTTTACGTACCCTACTGGCACTATTTAGCCCTGCCTACTCCTCTTTCATTGGCTTCTACTTGTCTTTTTTTTATTGGTGGATTTGTACCCAGGTACATCATGACCTCCCCTCGGCCAATCCTCACTCGACAGCTCCGTCCTTTCTTAGGTGAGCCACGTGAGACCGAAGCTAGCTCTCTTGATTAGATTTCCCCGGAAAGACGGAAAAGCCCCTTTCCAGCTCACTCTCCACTAAGACCGGTATAGAATAAGTCAGTACAGCACTAGCAATAGCTTTTTCAGTACAATGAGTCCCCTTCTCCACGACAACTCAATTTGTCCGGTAAACTACTAGGGGCTCCCCATGATTTAGTAAAAGGGAGGGGAGATTTGCTCCTCATCCGGGGGTTCATTTCATTCATTATGAACTCAAAAAGGTCTTAAAAACTTCATAGAATTCAGGATCGGCCATTTCATTTGTGCTTTCAGCAAGTAGGCGACGCGAATCTATTTCTATGCTTCAAATCGGATACCAATTGCTTGGATGCGTTTGAAGCCTCGAGATGACTTGCAGAAAAAAAGCTTTCTAGGTTTGTCTTCTGTCTCCGTAATAAATGGTCCATTTATTGATGGGCGAACGACGGGGATTGAACCCGCGCGTGGTGGATTCACAATCCACTGCCTTGATCCACTTGGCTACATCCGCCCCTACCCCCGCACAGGTTTCAGTCTCTATCTACGATCAGACCCTTTCTGAACTCCCCTATGACCGCTATCAAAGAGAAGCTTTTTCTTATACTATAGTTGCAAGTCTATTGTTCTCTTTCCGAATTAGGTGAAACAAAGCTTCAAACAAAGAGGTTGGGCTGTTCACTTCATTGATTTGACTTCACTTTACTTAAGATTAAAGAGAGGGGCGGGGCGGGCAGTAAAGGCTCATTTAGTAGACAGCGAGCGAGCAGCAAGCACCTACTCCTATCAAAATGAAAAGCAGCAAGCTGAACTTGAATTGAAGAAGCGAGCCTCTATCAGAGAAAGGAAAGC
>JANFOE010001394.1:0-289757 GCA_025667525.1 Glebionis coronaria | reverse complement strand
TATATATATATATATATATATATATATATATATATATATATATATATATATATATATATATATATATATATATATATATATATATATATATATATATATATATATATATATATAGATATATATATATATATATATATATATATGATTGGGGTAAAATGAGAAGGGGTCTTAAAATAAAAAGTATAGGAAGGATTGTGAGAGTGACATGTGTCATTATGCCATATCACCATGCCACATAATGATGACACCTCACTATTTTAAAAAATTCGAGTTTTTTTGAAAAAAAAAATTCGAAAATTTTTTCAAAAAAAAAATATTTTCGAAAAAAAAAATTCTAATTTTTTTTTCGAAAAAAAAAATTTCGAAATTTTTTTTTACAAAACTTTTTTTTCAAAAATTTTGTTTTTCTATTTTTTTTTGGAAAAATTTTTTTCGATATTTTTTTGGAAAAAAAACATTTCAACTTTTTTTTAAAAATAAACAAAAGATAACCTACTGCATCGCAATTATATATTTTGATGCATCATATTAATAAGTTAATGCATCACATTAAAAGTTACTGCATTATAGTTCATCACCGAACTTAATGCAGTAACTAATTACAGTAATGCATTAATTTATTAAGTTGATGCATCAAACATATAACTGTGATGCAGTAGATTATTTCTTTTAAATTTTTAAATAAAACAAAAGATAATCTACTGCATCTATAGTTCATCACCGAACTTAATGCAGTAACTAATTACTGTGATGCATTAACTTATTAAGTTGATGCATCAAACATATAACTGTGATGCAATAGATTATTTTTTTAAACTTTTAAATAAAACAAAAGATAATCTACTGCGTCGCAATTATATATTTTGATGCATCATGTTAATAAGTTAATGCATCACATTAATAAGTTATTGCATTATAGTTCATCACCGAACTTAATGAAGTAACTAATTATGTGATGCATTAACTTATTAAGTTGATGCATCAAACATATAACTGTGATGCAGTAGATTATTTTAAAAAAAAAATTCGAAAAAAAACTTTCCGAAAAAAAAAATTTCGGAAAAAAATTTCAAAAAAAAAAAATTTCGAAAAAAATTTTTCGGGAAATTTTTTTTTTGAAAAAAAAAAATTCGTAAAATTTTTTAAAAAAAAATTCGAATTTTTTTAAGTGTTGAGGTGTCATGATTATGTGGCATGATGATGTGGCAAAGTGACACATGTCACTCCCATAATCCTTCCTAGACTTTTTATTTTAAGGGCCTTTTTAGTGTATCCCTACCCTATATAGAGGTGGGGTAAATTGAGAAGGGGTGTTAAAATAAAAAGTCTAGGAAGCCTTCACATCATGCCACGTGTCACAAACTCTCCCGCCCCACGTTTTATACATCCAGGGGTATTATTGTCTTTTAACATAAACCTATATAAATTACTTTGATCTCTTTTCTTCTACTGATATCGATTCCGCCATTCTTCTCCACCACCATCGACTATCATTCTGTCGCCCCCCAACCTTAACCACTACCTTGTCTACCATCTTTCCCGTCGTTAACTACCATCGTTGATGTAATAAGCTTTCTCAGCCAGTCATTGATTTTGTATCATCAGGTTAGATATAAAATATTTGATTTCTCAGTTATGAAGATGTTACTGAATCGGCAAACAATAATGAGTATAGGTAACCTTTTGTTGTTAGAACTTTACTGGGATCTAAACTCAATTCAAAGATTTAATCAGATTTATCACTTGAAATTGAAAGTAAGTTTTTTCTTGTTTTTTTTGCCATTACCATCGATTAAGTTGTATATGTTGATCTTAATTTCATGTAATTGTTATATTCGAAATTGGAGTTAAAGAACATCATATTTTCTTCTTGATATCTGAAAGAAATTGAGAGAAATTCTTATACTATATGTGTTTATGAACGTTGCATATCAGGTGTTTGATAAAATGTCCCATTACGACTATAACTATGATGCACTAATTTTACACTGTGATGCATCAACTATTTTTCTGTCAGTTTTTTCATTGGAGAAGTATTGTATCTGTAGTTACATGTGTCATGCAGCTGTTACAAAATGATGATACAGTAGGTATCTGTTGGTAGAATATTTATAGATCTAAAAGCTTTTATTAAGTCACGAATGTAAAACCTTTGTATGTGAAATAGTATGTTTGATGTGGTTGTCGAATACTTTGATGCGATAAACATGTTTTAGTGACTAATGTGGACTTGTTACCTAGTACTTTTGTCCTTTTTATCAGGATAAGCATTGTATATTTAGTTGCAAGTTTGATGCAGTTATTTGAAATAATAATGAATTTGGTATTTGTTGGTTTAAAATTTTATTGGTTATTTTATTTGTGAAAAATGGTTGTACATATATTTAGATGTATGATGATGATGTTCTTAAATCTTGATACATTAGCTGTTTTTTTTGTTGGAAATATGAATATTGTTCTTCTAATTTCCACGCTTACTTCAGGTTGCTTTCTTGTTAATTTTGTTAAGTCATAGTCCTTGGCATTTCTAGTGCCATCATTCTCCACCAAGTGCATTAAAACTTCATCAGCTTTTATTCTAGCCTGGGTGATTTGGACATACAATTCATCGCTAAATTCCAAACAATGGCACAACTATATACGCACGACCATATACTTAACTAAAATAAAAAGCATCTTAAGAAGGATGAGCGCAAGAAGCAAGTGCAGCCTACTTGCTATCGACTTGCAGCCGACTCGCAGTAGACTCGCATCAAACGCGCAACAGACACGTAGCAAACGCGTAGCAGCCTCGCAGCAGACGCGCAACAACCTCGCAGCAGACGCGCAGCAGCCTCGTAGTAGACGCGCAGTACCCTTGCAGCAGAATTGTAGCAGCCTCGCAGCAGATGCGTTGTATTTCAAGAAGTTGAAGTTCTTCAACCGTAGGTTCGACTTCTTCTAAGGGTAGTCACTCGTGATCATTTATTTTATTAACGAGCGTTCATCATCACCATTTAATTAATTTCCATCATTAACGAACAGATTATCGAAACAAATAACGATGGTAAGATCTAATATGCTATTTCTTATTTATTTTATTTTCAATATTTTTTTTAATTTGAATATTTAATTGTATTAGCTTAATATTTATTTGTTGATTGTTACCATATTAATATTCTGAGTTCCATCTAGTTTTGGAATTTCTTTTGGGAAAACATTAGATACAATTTTTTTTAAGAAAGTTGCACAAAAAGCGTTTGATAAAATGTGTCTATGAGATTCTATAATTGTGATGCACTAATACTTTGAATGTAATGTGTGTACTATCAATCGTAGATTTTGGTGATTATTATAAATAATGTGTGTATTGTTAATGTTCAATTGGTTTGGTCAATATTGTATTCTCTTACAATATTGATACAATAGGTTTCAGATTAATGCTAGTGTATTGAGCATATTGGAACATGATGTTTAGATATGTTATATTAATTATTATGTTTGTTTTGTTTTTCTCATTGATGCAGTTGATTCAAAACATTGATACAGTTTATTTGACAAGCTCGAGACGGATATGCGCACTCTTTTCAGTTGGTTTATGTTGCTTGATGCAGTTGTCTTACAGTATTCATGTAGTAGGTTTCAGATTAATGCTACTGTATTGAGCACATTGGAACATGATGTTTATATATGTCATATTCCTTATTATGTTTGTTTTGTTTCCCTCGTTGATGCAGCTGATTCAAAACTTTGATGCAGTTGATCTGACAAGCTCGAGACGGATAGGCACACTGTTGGTTTATGTTGCTCGATGCAGTTGTCTTACAATATTGATGCAGTAGGTTTCAGATTAATGCTACTATATTGAGTATATTGAAACATGATGTTTAGATATGGTATATTCCATGTTATGTTTTTTTCCTAATTGATGCAGCTGATTCAAAATATTGATGCAGTTGATTCGACAAGCTCGAGTCGAATAGGCACACTATTTTCAGTTGGTTTATGTTGCTCGATGAAGTTGTCTTACAATATTGATGCAATTGTTTTCAAATTAATGCTACTGTATTGAGCATATTGGAACATGATGTATATGTATGTTATATTCCTTATTATGTTTGTTTTGTTTTTCTCATTGATACAGTTGATTCAAAACATTGATGCAGTTGATTTGAGAAGCTCGAGACAGATAGGCACACTCTTTTATTTTGGTTGATGTTGCTTGATGTAGTTGAATTTGCATGTGAGTACAATATTTGATTGGTGCAGTTGATTCAAGACATTGATATAGTTGATTCGACAAGCTCGAGATGGATAGGCACATTGTTGGTTTATGTTGCTTGATGCAGTTGTATTACAATATTGATGCAGTAGGTTTGAACGAGCTTGTAGCAGGTTAGCAGTAGGCTTGCAGCGAGCTTGCAGCAGACTTCCAACGAGCTTGCAACAAACTTGCACCGAGCTTGGTATTAAGTATTGGAAAGTGGATCCAAAGGCCATAGTTTAGAGGGATTGGCATCAACAAAAGCAACAACATTTGCCAAAAACCGCAGACCTGAGAGAATTTCCCCGCAAAAGAGCTTACGATGAAGATTCTTTTGACAAGTTTCATGATTCATAGAAATGGTCATGTACTAGACATATTTTCGATTCTAAGACGTATAGCAATTATTACAAAACATCAATACAATATTATTTTAGTTATTCTGGAATATAATCAGTATCTTTTGGTTTACTTAATGATAGTTATTTTACTGTATTCTTTCTTTGGTATGTTATGATGCTCGTAAAATATACATTTTGATGCAGTACTATATATATATTATTTTGATGCACAAGTAAGATAAAATTCGAAAACAACAATATGCGGTAGATTAACATTGTGATGCAGTAAATTAACATAATGATGCAGTAAAAAACATTGTGATGCAGTTGATTGATACATTGTGACACAGTACAATTATAACACTAAATTTTGAGACATTAAAAAAAGAACATCCAAGTGCTATTATAGATTCATATATAATTCAGTTATAAATGTAATTAATACATGAAACATTGAGATAATATTAGGTGCATTGTGCATTCAAAAGTAATAAAACAATTATTTTTTAGAAATCCAAAAGTATCATTTGAGAATCCTTGATACGCGTTCGGTAACCCTTTGATGCAATCCTCCTTTTAGTATACTCCTCATCAACAACTCTTTCACCCATATTATTCTTTTTTGTTGCAGCAGTTTCATCAACCAAATTCCTTTTCTTTTTTACTCTTATTTTTTGGTTTATTCGGGTCTACTAATTGCATGTTGTTTTTTGTCTAATTGTTCTTCATCATTTGTACCTGTAACACGATCAAACAAAATCCATTATAAAACATCTACTACAATGCTAATTTATACCAACTATAATATGAATATAATTACAAATAGGGACACTTTTCGACACGCAATACACCCTATGCATAACCTAATCGAATAAGACTTACTGGCTAGTGCATCAATATATATATCCAACTGCATTACACATTCCCATACATATAAAAACATTCAACATGTAAAACACCATGTGTGTCCCCTAATAGAATCTTATAT
The DNA here is from genome assembly GCA_025667525.1 of Glebionis coronaria. NCBI lineage: Eukaryota > Viridiplantae > Streptophyta > Magnoliopsida > Asterales > Asteraceae > Glebionis > Glebionis coronaria. Next base: position 284,185 of record JANFOE010001394.1, on the reverse strand, counting down.
AGCAAATAAAGTTTACTGCATCAATATATAAAACAGACTGCATTACACATTCAAATATATATAAAGGTGTATTTTGACAAGTAAAACACAATAGGGGCCACCTAAACAAACCATATATACCACAAATAAGAGTTTATTGCATCATTATATAAAGCCAATTGCATTATATATTCAAACACACATAAACACATATTTTGATATGTGAAATACAAATCAGACTTACTGCATCAATATATTAAGCCAACTGCATTACACATTCCAATACATATAAAAGCATCTAATATGTAAAACACCATGTGTGTCCCCATAATAAAATCTTATATAACAAATATAATTTACTACATCAACATATAAAGAACTGCATTAAACATTCAAATATATATAAAGACGTATTTCGACATGTAAAATACTATAGACGCCACCTAAACAAACATTATATACCACAAATAAGAATTTACTGCATAAATATATAAAGCCAACTGTATTATATATTCAAACACACATAAAAACATCTTTCGATGTGTAAAATATAAATAAGACTTTCTGCATCAATATATAAAGCCAACTGCACTTCAAATTCAAATACATATAAAACATTCAACATGTAAAACAGCACGTGTGTCCCCTAATAGAATCTTATATAACAATAAGAATTTACTACATCAATATATAAGCACGTGCAAAGACTTGCGATGGGTAAAACACTGTGCATTTAGCCTAGTATAGCCTTATACAGAATCCTTAATGCATCAGTTTATTAAACCAGATGCATTAATAGCATCAAAACACTAAGACGATTTTTTTTATAACTAAGACGCCTTGCGCGTAAACTAAGCAACACTCGTAAGCCACAAAGAAGCCTCTACTGGATAATTTCATTATACCACTAAATTAATCCCACACAAACAATTCGACAACTAAACTACTATGCGCATAACCTAGACTCATACTCCACACCCAAGTTCCTACTGCATCACTTCAAAAAATCAACTGCATCAATAAAACAAAAACACAACCAATTAAGACGCTCTGTGTCTAACCCTAACCAAGACTTATACGTCACAGAAAATTCCTTGTTGCATCACTTCTTTACACCAAATGCATTACAAGTGCATTAAAAAAGAACCAAACATACAAACACATTTAGTCACAGAAGGCAACCTACACTTAACCTAATTTAACCATACATAGTATAACTGACCAGCAACTGCATCACAATTCTATATTAAGTGCATCACAACAACCAACCATAAAAACACATTATTGCACATAAAATAACTTAAACTTAACATAATTCTATTGACATCTACGCATTAAATTTCAATTTAAAGTGCATCAAAAAACAACCACCCATACATTCTCATCTGAGAACATAACACAACCTATGCTTTATCTAATTCGACCTTATACACGATAACTAACCACCTACTGCATCATTGCTCATATTCACGTGCATCGCACGAACAACCAAGCATTGAAACACATTTAAGCTCATAACGCAACCTAACTTAACATAATAAATCCTTATACACGGAACCTGAACATCTACTGTATCATACTACAAAATATAGTGCATCTGACAACTAAACTAACTAGACTACTACATCACATTTAAAATAAAAACCTACTACACAAAATATGAAATAGAACTACACCAACATTTGAATAATTGCATCAGAATAATAATTTATCGCATTACAATTATAAAGTCTAGTTGAAACATTTTATCAAACACATTGTATGCAACTTTTTATAAACACGTTTTGTATCTATCTTATTATAAATCACACTCCCAATATATCATACTTAGATCAATAATAGCATACTTATATGAATAAAAGAAAAAAACATGAACATTAGGTGTTCGAAATATGATCTTACTAGCGTTATGTCTTTCGAAGCGCTAAACTAATCAACAAAACATGGGTTTAAAATAAATAATAAGAACTCGATGCAATAACATGTTGTTATCAAAAAATTTACTTACGAGATGGTGTAAGGTTTGTCATCACCATCGTTGATGCAATAGCTTTTGTGATTGGTAAATTCAGAATATTACAAATCGATGCAGTCTGTTGGTTCGGTGATGATCAATAAATCCATAGCTTGTTCACATGAATGTTGGATATAAAATTTTAGATCGATACAATTAAGGTGTGTGTTTATTCACTGTGTGTTTTAAAAGTGATAGTAGTTTTTATTTTTTGGAATGGGAGAAAACGAGCGGTCTAATAGTAGGAAGAAAAGAGTGGTTTCGCAACTTTGCCCCACAAGTTTCACTTATTTACAAGTATGCCACTCTGCTTTTTTCATCAATAAAATCTGATCCAATGGTTGATATTGCTTCCTAGGCTTTTTATTTTAAGGGCCTTTCTATTGTATCCCCACCCTATATATATATATATATATATATATATATATATATATATATATATATATATATATATATATATATATATATATATATATATATATATATATATATATATATATATATATATATATATATATATATATATATATATATATATATATATATATATATATATATATATATATATATATATATATATATATATATATATATATATATATATATATGTATATATATATATATATATGTATGTATGTATATATATGTATATATATATATATGTATCTCTATATTATATATAGGTATAATTATGATTTGATACCACACTTTTTAATCCAGTCATATCCCAGTCACATCTTTTAGCCAATAGTATTTCAGAGTTTCCTAGAAAATCTCCAAATTCCACGGAATTCTAATTTGAAATCGCAGTTTTTTGAAAATCGCATTTTGAAAACGCAGTTTTGTAAATCGCGTTTTGTAAAAATTCGTTTAATTTCGAAATTTATTAAAAATAATATAAATGACAAGGTTTGAACCCTGGTCTATGCATTCAGGCGCCACCACTTTTACCAACTAGGCTAACTAATTGTTTGTGTTTCCTTATTAAAAACTCTATTAATATCTTCTTAAAATTCTAAGATAATTATTTAGATATAAATGTTTTAGAAAATATTTAATATAATAACAATAATATTTTAAAATATATCCTATATTTATTCAAATCTATCACTTGTTTAAAAGAAACTACGTATCTTTCTTATCAATAAACACAGTTATCCTCATTCTTCTAAAACCATAATAACCATAATGATCGTATTCTTTGTGTTTTTCTGTAAGTAAAATTCTTTTTCTCATAACCCTAATTGTTTTCTATTTTTTTGTTTTCTTAGGCTAAATAATTGAAATCCAGTTCTTTTGATATATTGGTCATATTCAAACATCTTTTTCTGTATTTGTGTTATGTGTGTTTTGCAGGTTAATATATTTTACCTAAAAAAGGTATGTTTGTATTATTTATTTTGTTTTACAGGTTAATTATTTGTGTTTATATATGCAGGCAATATTCTTTTGATAATATAGTGTTTTGCTGGTTAAATTTATAGATGCAGGTTAATCATCATCTTTATTTTATTAGTTTAATTTATCTAATCATCATCATCATGACTCGCGAATAGTAGTAAAAACAAGTAAGGATCTTGTGGGATATTAACGAGTGAAGTTGTTGTAGGAAAACGTATCCAAGAGCATGATGCTAAACGTTTACACAATGCTGCTAGCCAAACCACTGTTGGTCAAACAGGTCACACACACGAATAGATGATGTGTGTCTTGCATATCATCTCAGCTCTCCTTCTATAACTGAGGCTATTATATATCTATGAAATACTCTATCTTCGTATGATCCAACTGCCATGTTTTATCTGTAAAGGGTCAACTAATCAGACCTTTTAGACCCATAAATCTTATGACATAATGTGAAACAATGACTTATTTGAAAAACATTCATCAAATAATCTAAAACAGTGACTTATCTGTGATGACGTGGCAGCATATGTATACATTATACATTATAGACACGTCAGCGTTCAGATGGTTGGGAGTCATGTGTCTAGAATACATGATATTTAAGTTCTTTATCTTCTTTCTTATATTGGGATATTTTAGGCACAGAGAAATATGCAATACATGGATTTGGACTCTTCACAAAACAACTACACAAAGCAGGAGATATGGTAAATTTTACCTTGGGAGAAATATTACTCCTATGCTGTTTCAAGTTCTCTTATTAAGTTTCGTACATTGATTACCAACTCTTACTATATCTGATATCACATCATTTACAACCTACACTGGCCTTACCAAAACTCAATGTGACATCACTATCACCACCAAAAACATAATGACATATAAGTGCTGAACATCTCAAAAAATCAAAATTATAAGATTGCTTAGTGATACTTCTTTTAGGGGTGTTTGGGATTATTTATTGACATAAATACTTATATGGTTAATGGCCTGTTGGATCTTTATAATAAACAAGAGAAGTCAGTTTTAGTGGGGCAACACTATTTGTTCTGGTCTTATTTATTTGCTATTTTATTAAATAGCATTATGTTGCATTTCAACCTTTACAACATTAAATTTTATGTCTGAACTAAAGAACACTTATGAAGAAAATCCAACTGAAGTAATTGTTGTTGGTTGGCACATCTCTGCTTTGTGATGCATGATGCCGGTGTTAGCGTATCATCCACATTAACATGTCATCTTTTTTTCCTTTTTAAGTTTTTAAATCATCCCCATTAACATGTACTACATTTACAGAACCATTGAATTCAACAAGGCCTTTTATCTTTAGAGATCAGCAAGAAGTTGCAGATAATGCAATAATACTTTAGTCTTGACATATATATGAATTACAAAATCAGACCAAATTGTTTGTAGTCAGCCTGCACGAGGTGACTTCCGTTTTTCAAAATGCCAGCAGCAAACTGCCTGAACCACCTATCTTGCCCCGGTAATGTATGGAATATGCATTGTATATTTTAATGTATGGAAAATGGGCATGTAATACTTGCACTCGTGAAAAAGAAGAGTTTAGATATAGAGACATATGAAACATTGGATAAATTATATACCCCTCTTTAGCCGTTAGATGATGCTTAAGGACTGAACGATCATGATATATGAAGTTCAAGATGGAATTCCAAATCCATCATGATATATGAGGATCGTCCTTTTCTTCAGTCTACGAAGAATTCTGTTAACAAGGCATGAGTATCAGCAGTCAAATCATTTAATTCAAATTATTAGTTGATTATTGTATATTATGATCTTTATCTCATTAAGATGGAATTCCAAATCCATCATGATATATGAGGATCGTCTTTTTCTTCAGTCTGCGAAGAATTCTGTTAACAAGGCATGAGTATCAGCAGTCAAATCATTTTATTCAAATTATTAGTTGATTATTGTATATTATGATCTTTATCACATTAATTGTTATTAAAAGTAATATTTGGACAAAAGGTATCCGATTCGACCCAACCGGCCAGTGAAAGGTTATGCAAGTTTGAAAATACACTGACTTTGTGTTTTCGCGTATATAATTTCTTGGTTGATTGAATATCAGTTTCTACACTCTCTTCATTTAATTACTTTATTATATCTACCATCATAAATAATATCTAGGTTAAGTTGTTTATAGATCTAAACTCTTCTGGTCATCTCCGTCGTTACCAAATGTTCAGCATGGCATGCTAATGGGCTGTGCGCTTTCCACCCCCTTTTTGACACTTTCTTTAGATGAAATATTTTCATACCCATTAAAGTGGTGTAATCGATTTAATTAAGTTTCAGTTTATCGTAATTGGCATAGAGTTTTTTGGTTAGTTTTTTGTTGATGATATCATACCAGTTAATATATGAAGACTACACGTAACCACACAAACCATTTTTATTGGTTTGCTTATCACTTCTAACTTAGTATGTTTTAGGAACGTGTGTTCCGACCTTTCTATTTTGCTTTCATTATAAGGTTCCGGACTGATTAAAAAGCAAGGTTTTAAAGAATTATTTTATGACCTTTCTATTTTACACTCATCGTTTGAGCTTTGTCCGTGCTATAGGATTCAATAACTATATGTTCCACCTAAATCATGACAGTACTTTTGACTGATTATAAGTTTGAAAACGTGCCTACTCAGTAGTTATCTAGGTCCAAGAGTCTAATTTTTCACTTAAGGTACCCCAGTCATAACTATGTTTAATAACCAAACTTTTGTAATAAGTATTGCTACATGGGGATGTGAGTTCATTGATCATGTTTCTTTTTGTAGAAAAATAGGCTCAAGCATGCCAAAGAAGAGACTCAGAAGGAGGTTGCTGGATTTCATGCTCAAATGGAAGCCGATTTTCAGTGGAAACTTGCAGAGATATGTTAGTTTTTTGTAAGAATTTCCTTTAATTTCCATTGTTTAAAACCCGTCCGATGGATGGGTATGACTTATGACTGTCGTTTAAGTTTTTTTACTTGGTAAATATTTGTTTCCAAACACTTGATGGATTGTAGAAGTTGTACAATTTAGCTTTCCCCTAATCAATAGTATGGTTGATTATGTTTTCTGTTCTCGACAGACTGTTGTATTAATGTCCGGAGTTTACAGTTTGGTCATGGGAGGGGGCTGCTGCAGGGAGGAAGATTCTCATTTTTCTCTCTCTCACTCTTTTGTGTAACCCTTTTTTATTATATTTATTTTTGTTTCATCTTTATCTAAACTTTCAGGTGATCTGTCTTTGAGTTGAAGCCACGGACCACCTTTTGGATGTCAATGCTCACAAGTAAAGTTAGCACGTATGCTCAACACCTAAAACTAGGCAATGGTCGGATTGAGAATGTTGTTAGTATTTTTATTTAGTTCTATCTCGGTTTCATACATATATTAGTTTATCTCAGTATAAAATCTGTTATGATTTTTTAGATGTACATTTAAAAAATGTTGTTGCACCATTATGATTGCAATCGAAGACTTATATCAATATTTTCCCCACTCAGTAGAAACTCAGAATCAGTATTATGATTAAAGTTACGATCTCGAAGGTAAAGAATTCAAAAAGCTGTTTGGTACCGGTAGTTGTAGCGCTGCAGCATGCTTTGCAACTGGCGGAGTTGCCTTAGTTACCAGGTTTGTTTCTTTCTATACTTTTATTGATATAAATAATGTTTTTCTGTTATATTTTAATGGTCTTACAGAGACGTCTGCTTAAAATTTGGTCCTATTATTTAATAATGAGTCTATGTAGAGGTACTTACCACGCACTGGACTGCCCTGCTCAACAGCGTGTTTTTTAATGTATACTTTGCACTTATATAAACTTGCTAAACACTATGTACAAAAATCAACTTAGACTAATAATGAATATTTAGGTTATAGACTTTTTTGTTCTGAGTCCGTCACTGATTCTCAGGTAGCGACCCTTCCGCTACCATGGCTAATGGCGGCGCTCCTGCCCAAAACAACACTCAGTTTCCCTGGATATGGGTCTCAAAAGTTTTTGATAAATCCGGGACCATTTAACATGACTGATTTTAGTTTGCTTACGTGGTTAAAAAATCTTAGTTGGTATTTGCTTAACTTAATTTGAAATTGTTGATGTGACAGTAGTTTCTAACCAAAGTGGTAGGACATTGATACTTTGCAATTCTGAGCATTGTGTTATGCCTGTTTCACAGATCGTACAATCAATCTAAAGGGTTGGATGGTTTTTATAAATGTGCTTATTTGACACATTTTACTTTTTTCCAAGAATCAAGGTCATTCATTGCTACCCTTTTACCAAAAAAAAAAAGAATCAAGGTCATTCATGTAGCAAGTAAATTTCTCAGATAATATAATGTATCAATGGGAATAAAAGACAGGTCTTTTATTTTTTTTCATTAAACTATATGTCTTATTTGTAGGTCTCCTTTAGTGTTATGGGTTACGTTTTTACCCATAAGGTTTGAACTTTTCTAGAGCCAGCAATGCAACCATTGTGTATTAAGACTGATCATTCGGTTGTTTGTGTTTGATAATGGGTTTAATGAACTGCTAATAGTGTAGGTAAAAAACTTTCTGAACATGTTAAACAGATCAAACATTAATGTCTATCATAAATTGCTAATGACATTCTAGATTGTGTTATCGTTGAAAGGAATCATAATATCGAATGTTTCCAGATGTTGTGGTCATTATGTGTTGCAATGTGTGGTGAGGAGAAGCGATTACGGTAGAACAATCTCCTGCAGCCCCTTCAAAGCTCGAAGATTATGTTAAGCTGAACTCGCAATTATAATGAGTATAACAAGACGGTTTGACCACTCCAAATCTGACTTTTTGGTCTGAGGTTTATTTAACATTCCTAATACATTAGCATCTTACAATAACAAATATGAAATTACAGCTCTTAGAGTATATACTTCGTTGTTGAAACAGCAAGCCAAAGCAACCCTGAGGTTTGGTAAGTACACGACTCTTGAAAACATAGCAGCAGACACCTTTCCAACCCACTACTTTCGATTCACTTCATATAACCAGTTGGAATCAAAGCTTCCCAAACTAGACAAAAATCAAAGATGCAATATCTCGTGCTAATAGGTAATTTTTTCAACGTCTACCTTTATAACTTAAATGCAGCCTAAACTTCTAAATTCTCGACATGCTTACAGATTACATAGGATGTATCCGATCAGTATGCTGTATCGACAACTATGGCGACCGCAACCAAATCCAGAAGATACGCAAAAATATTGATTTCGAAAACCTCAAGTAAGTAACCATACGAAGCAACCAAATTTAAATGATTAAATTGAAAACCTCCTCCTTGAAAAACTTATTCTTCCGACAGTGGAAATGTTATTGAATCGAGACTCTAGGATGTAGTATATCAAGATAAAGAGGTATGAAACCAAGTACTTGACGTACAAGGAAAGACCGACGTGTTCCAGTTCCACTTCAACACCGCCTACAACATCACAGACCTGGCCCTAGATGATGTTTTTTGATATCAAACAACGAGATGAAAGCACAAGCAGCGCACAAGAACAACCAAAAGGTAAGGCCTACTTAAGTCTCTTATTATCACTAAACCATATGCGCCATGTAAACACCCAACTGCATTCACGAGATTATGGTGAGGGCACTCAACATTTTCTTCTACTAACATATCAATCAGTTATAAATCTTTTTGTTCAACGCTAAATGGTTGCACTGGCTACCTAAACCTGGTGATGGTTGCCAAAACGAAGTCCAACTAACTGATCTGGTAATTCAATGGTGACATGCCCAAATATTCAATGGCCCGATCTGACCCATTATGTGTTTGACTTATGATAAATAGCTGACCTATTGTAAGGCGTTATCTGATTAATTATGTTATTGACATAATTTAATGGAGTGAGAACAGCTATTGATAAGGGTTGGTCCTGTAAGGATGAAATTTAATCCCCATCTTAAGAAAAGTTATTATTAGTTAGTTGTTCTGGTAGAAAAAAAACATCAATGGCTGCCAGAAAAATCCCTTCTTCTCATAACCCAATTTTCTTTTTCCTTTAATCCGAATACCTTATAATGATGTTGTTTTCTCGATTAATCATTGATTATTCTTGAGTTAACAAAGTCCTTGTTTGGTTGCTTGGTTTTAGGGTTAATTAAATTGGTTTTTTTTTAATTTTTCTGTCGTCATATGATGTGTGCGTTCACGAGTGCAAGTTAATTGTTCGTTGGTTACTGTTTTCGATTCTTTGGTCGGTGCTGTTTGTCCCTTTGCGATCTAGTGTCATTAATGATTGTTGAATCATTGATTGTCGGCTGACAATTTTTTATTGTGATGTATCATTGATTGACAGCTGACATTTGTTTATAGTGAGAATCATTGATTGTCGGCTGACAATTTTTTAAGATTGTCATCTATATATTATGAGTTTCGCTTGTCACGTGTAGGGTCCTCTTTCATTATTTAGTTGGGTTGCGTATTGATTATGGATTCGTACATGTTGAGTAACATGCCATTGGCTGAAAGAGCTTCTATTATTAACAACATGGAATCATGCAGCTTGGATGCGATTAGGGATCTGTTTGGTGTTAAACTTGGGGTTAAACAAGATTTTCATGATTTTATGTCAGATTTAAAGATGAATAAGTATGAACTATGGAGTTTGGTTAACAAAGATCGTGCCAATGAGGTGATTCAATGGTTGTGTGAATATGAGAAAGAGATTATTGCAATGGGAGATAAACTGGAATCGGTTAGGGTTCAATCATGCCCTAATTCTGATCTTGATTCTCATATTACGTTACGGCAACCAAGTAAAACTACTCCATTCACTTCTCTTGATGAATTTGTAAGTCTTACTACTCCTCTTGTCTCTAAGCTATTACCTGATGAAATGGAACATGCTGATTGTAATGTGGCTAGTACTAATGAGGATAACAATGTGTGGTCTTCGAGCCCTAATACTAAATTTGTTGATTATTCTGGCTCTCCTCCACCCAAACCTACGGGTAATGAATATAGATTGTTTCGTGAGAATGCAACTAATGTAACACATGGTGTGGCTGAACCTTCTATTGTGCAATCTGTGGAGATTGGTGTTCAATCTAACTCTTATGCATCTGCTGCTGGTCCAAGTAAACAACCTCCTATTGTACGTACTATCATTGGTTCTGCTATTGCTGAAAACAGATTTGAGGGTGTTCAGGTTTCTATACCACGTAAAGTGGTTGAAAAAGTAAATACTCGATTTCATAATACACTATATGGTTACTTTATTGGTAGAAGAATTGCATTTCCTGTGGTTGAGTATTATGCTAAAACTAACTGGGCTAAATTTGGATTAAATAGGATCATGATGAATTCTAATGGTTTCTTTTTCTTTAAATTTGACACGCAAGCTGGTTATGAAAGTGTGTTGGAGGGTGGCCCATGGATGATTCATAATTCTCCTATCATTCTCAAACAGTATACTATGAAAACTAGTCTTCGAAAAGAGGAATTTACGCGTATTCCTGTGTGGGTTAAACTTCACGATGTGCCTATTCAAGTGTTTGAGGAAGAGGGTATTAGTTTAATTGCTACACATCTTGGTAGGCCTATTATGCTTGATTCTATTACTAGCACTATGTGTAAAGAGTCATGGGGTCGTAGTAGTTTTGCTCGTGTTTTAATTTAAATAAAATCTGATTGTGCCTTGCATGAGACAATTACTATTGGTGTTCCTGATTTGGATGGGGATGGGTTTACCAAAGAAACTGTTAAAGTTGAATATGAGTGGAAGCCTCCTACATGCCCTACATGTAATGTTTTTGGCCATACGGCTGAAATTTGTCCTAAACATGTTATTCCTAAAGTGGCACCTACTGTTGTCAGGAACAAGATGATGGATTACAACAAGTCAGGAGTAGAAAGCGTAATAATAAAGGTAAGCAAGGAAGTCAAATTCCAAGAGGAGTTCCTTTGAGCAAGGGCTTCCAGGTTGGTAATCCTTTTAACTTTGTTCCAAAGACAATTAATGTTGATAATCCTCCCAAATCTGGTACAAATCCTAATCCTAACCATGATAAAAACAGTGGTGATTCTGGTAATGTTTCTATCCCTGGTAGTTCTAATAGAGGTAAAGCTGTTGTGAATGTTTCTACTTCAAATTCTTTTGAGAATCTACCAGATGAAACAGGTGATCAGGTTGAAGATGATGATGATGAGGAGATTGAAAATGTTTATGATGAAACTGTTAATCTTATCAACTATCAAACAGGGGCAAGCACTCCTGCTACGACTGTTTTAAATGTTTAGTATAGCCTCGTGGAATATACGGGGTTTGAACCAATCCCCTAAACAAAAAGAGGTTCGTCAGGTTGTTAATGAAAACAATCTGAGTGTATGTGCTATCTTGGAGTCCCATGTTGATGCTTCAGGTGTTTATGATATGTGTCGTAAGATTTTTAGTAAATGGAAGTGGACATCTAATGGTGGTTTGTGTCCTAAAGGGACACGTATTATTCTTGGCTGGAATGATGATAATGTGGATATTATGGTGTTGTCCCAAACAAGTCAAGTTATGCATTGTCAGATCAATACCCGTGTGGATAACCGTACTTTGTTTTGCTCCTTTGTTTATGCAGATAACTACTATATTGATCGGCGTGTTCTTTGGACTAATTTGATCTCTCATGCTAATTTTATGCATGATAAACCGTGGGTTGTTTTGGGCGATTTTAATGCTGCTCTTAATCTTGAAGATCACTCAAATGGTGGTTATTCTCCTAATATTGCCATGTGGGAATTTAAGGAGTGTGTTAATCTTATGGAAGTTATGGATGTTAATGCTACAGGTCTTCATTTCACTTGGAATGAGAAACCCCAAGGAGATGATGGTATTCTTAAAAAGATTGATCACATTATGTCTAACATTAAGTTTCTTGATGAGTTTCCAGGATGTTTTGCTATTTTCCAACCTTACAGGATTTCTGACCACTCTCCCTGTGTGTTACGGATCCCTTCTGTTAACAAGCCTAAGCCTAAACCTTTTAAATTCTTTAACTTTCTTGTGCATAAGGAGGGTTTTCATGATGTTGTTGCTAACGGATGGTTGGCTGAGTTTAATGGTTGTGCTATGTTCAAGCTTGTTAAAAGGTTAAAAGGGTTAAAGGCCCCGTTACGTAAGTTACTGTTTGAACAGGGTAACCTTCATGATCGTGTCAACAAGATTCGTGTGGAATTAGATGCTGCACAAAAAGCTCTTGATTTGGACCCATCAAATGTTCTGCTGAAAGAAGATCATGCTCAGTATTTAGTTGCTTTCAAAGAAGCTGTGCTTGATGAGGAACGTTTCCTTCGACAGATATCTAAAATTGAATGGCTTGATGCAGGTGACTCTAACACTGCTTACTTTCATAATTCGGTAAAGAGTAGGGTTGCTCGTAATCGTATTGAAATGGTTCGTGATTCTCTTAATGTTCTTCATGAGGGAGGTGCTGTGCCTGGTGCGTTTGTTGCTCATTATGAGCAATTTCTTGGTCAATCAAGTGCTTCAGGTGAATTTAATACTTCTAACTTATTTATTCGCAAGCTTGGTCTTCAGAAAGCTGCCCACATGGTTCGTGCTATCTCTGATTCGGAGATTGAAAGTGCTATTTTTTCAATGAGTGATGACAAAGCCCCTGGGCCGGATGGTTTTACTGCTGCTTTCTTTAAGAAGTCTTGGGATATTGTGGGTGCTGATTTTACTTGTGCTATTCGGGAGTTTTTCTCTAATTGAAAGCTACTTAAAGAGGTTAATCATACTATTATTGCTCTTATCCCTAAGGTTACTGTTCCTGACAAGATTACTGATTATCGCCCTATCTCTTGTTGTAATGTTATCTTTAAATGCATTAGCAAGATTATGGCTAACCGTATTAAAGGGGATTTGGGGGTTTTGGTTAATATTAATCAATCAGCTTTTGTTCCGGGCCGCAGGATTTCGGATAATATATTATTGACGCAGGAATTGATGAGAAACTATCATAGAAATTCTGGTCCGCCAAGATGTGCTTTTAAAGTTGATATTCAAAACGCTTATGATACGGTGGATTGGCAGTTTCTCCGTAACACTCTGATTGGGTTTGGTTTTCATCATATAATGGTTGATTGGATTATGACATGTGTTTCTACTACGTCGTATTCGATTTGTATCAATGGTAATTTATATGGTTGGTTTCAAGGAAAGAGAGGTCTCAGACAAGGTGATCCGTTATCTCCGTATCTTTTCGCTTTGGTTATGGAAGTTCTTTCTCTCATGATGCAGCGAAGGGTTCTTGATGCTGATGACTTTTATTTACACCACCGGTGTGAGCAACAACGAATTATTAACCTTTGTTTTGCAGATGATCTTTTCTTGTTTGCCAGGGGTCATTTGGGTTTTGTGCAAGTTATTATGGATGCTTTGGAGGAATTTAAAATTGCTTCTGGTTTGGTTCCAAGTATCCCTAAGAGCACTGTTTTCTTCTGCAATGTCTCCACTGCTGTTAAAAGCACTATTTTACATATAATGCCTTTTGCTGAAGGCGAGTTACCTGTCCGATACCTTGGTGTTCCTCTAATCTCTTCCAGGCTTCTGTATAGGGACTGTAAGGTCCTTGTAGAAAAGCTTGAGAGTAGAGTTAATGATTGGCGCAATAAATTTATTTCTTTAGCAGGAAGACTCCAGTTAGTTCGTTCAGTCCTATCTTCTATGCATATTTACTGGGCGTCAGTCTTTATTTTACCTGTGCGGATTATTCATAATTTGGAGCAGCTTTTGAGAGGCTTCTTATGGTGTCAAGGTGAAATGAAGAAGGGAAAGGCTAAAGTTGCTTGGGACTCTGTCTGTAATCCATTTGTTGAAGGTGGCCTTGGTATTCGTAAGCTTTTTTGATTTTAATGCTGCTTTAATGGTTTCTCATATTTGGTGTATTTTGACTCGTAAAGATTCTTTATGGGTCAAATGGATCTATTCTTACAAGTTAAAGGATAGAAGCTTTTGGGATGTTCCTTGTATTGGAGACATGAGTTGGGGCTGGAGAAAACTTCTCTAAATCAGACCACGTGTTCGTAAGTTTTTATGGTATAATATTAATAATGGTAGAGTTGCTTCTATGTGGTTTGATAATTGGGCAGATTTATGTCCTCTACGGGACATCCTCACGGTCCGTAATATCAATAGATCGGGGTTATCTTTATCTAATAAGGTGAGGGATCTTATCGTTGATGGTGCTTGGCAGTGGCCGCAGGATTAGAATACTAGATTTCCTAATATTGTTTCTATACCTGTGCCTATTATTAATGATGAAAAAGAAGATGAGTTGCTATGGAGGGATAGTAATGGTGTTTCTCGGCCGTTTTTTGTGGCATTAGCTTGGGATTCCATACGTGATCGGGCTATGGAAGTAAATTGGTATAAAGCTGTCTGGTTTTCTCATTGTATTCCTCGTCACTCTATTAATTTGTGGCTGGTGGTTAGAAGGAAATTGAAGACACAGGATAGGCTTAAGCAATGGGATGTTGTCCCGTTGGTGGATTTAAGCCTTCTTCGGTGTCCTTTATGTAGTTTGGTGCAGGACTCCCATGACCATCTTATCTTTGAATGTTCTTATTCTGTGCAGGTTTGGTCTAAGGTTCGGACCTTGTGTGGTATGGATAATGTCCCACCTCGTATTGATGATATATTAGCTCATGTCATTTCAATTTCGAATGGGAAATCATGTGTAAGCATTCTTGGCCGCCTTATGTTGGCTGCTACTGCTTATTTTATTTGGATGGAACGTAGTTCAAGACTATTCAAGAAGAAGCGGATGTCTGTTGATCAGTTATTTCAGATTCTATGTGATACTATTCGCTTGATGTTGATTTCTTTCCGTTTCAAGAAATTATCTACCAGGTCAAGTTTGCTGCTTGACAAATGGAGGGTGCCGAGCTCAAGATTTGTTCCATGATAGGTGTGCCGGGTGAGTGTTGTACTCTTTTTTCCTTGTCCAAGGTTTTTCCCACTGGGTTTTCTTTGGTAAGGTTTTTTAAGGAGGCAGACTCATTTGGTTTCATCCTGCTCCTATCATGGTGGTGTTGGATGCTGAAAAGTGAGCGCGGTTTCATGTTCACATCTTGGTTTTTATCTAGTTTACTGTTGTCTTCTAGATTCGGTTAGGGCTTTTGATGTTTCATAGTCTTTGTTAACAAGCTGCATGTAGCTTGAGGTTAATGTGGTATCTCAGCCACATTCCTTTGTATTTAAACGCTTTTTTGGTTAATATATTTACCAGGGTAACCCATTACCAAAAAAAAGAAAAGTTATTTGTTAGTTTATTTTAATGGTTTTATTTGTGCCATAATTAGTTTTTATGATCAATTTGTCGGTGCTAGATAATTTAGAACATTTTTGCGTGATGTTTGATTACAATGCTCTATTTGTCGACATTCTCATTGACTATCAGTAACTATTTATTGGACTTTTTCTGATAATTTCATTGCAGGGAATGCTGCAGGTCTAAAGAACTGGATTTGAGTTAGTTATTCAACGAAGCCAAATCTGCTTGAAGATGAAAGAGTTCTGATCTAGAGTTCTGCTGCACCTGCTGCATCATCTTTGGTAGGGCCTTATTTGGATAAAAATGATGTCAACAAGCATGAGACCGATGAGATCCAGAATCCCATAACTATGATAAAGGTAAAATATGTAAATTTTTAGGGAGTACATGAGTTTTAGTAGAAAGTTTGCACTGGTTTGCTGGCTATAAAAATGCACTATTTGTGCAAATGTAAGATGTGTTGGAGATCTGTAATTGCTTGGTCATTTTTGCAAGCGAATTGGAGGAAAGAAATAGCTGCAACGCATTGTTACCATATAATCTAAAGATGGCTAGGAATTTTATCAAAGTCTATTTAAACTTCTGTAATTGGGCTTTAATGCCTAAAATCAAGAATGTATATACCATAGTTGATCTTTTAAGAAGACACATATATAACAAAGGTTTGAACTGGTATTTCGTCTGTTAAATAATACAATACGTGATATTATGACTTGCAAGACAAGTGATCCGTTGTCAAGATCTTGGTTTGGCACATTCCGGCTGCGCATTGTAACCTTGTCTAAAAATATGACCTTATTTTCACAACAAATGATAAGACAGTGTCTTCTTTTCTTATTCGTTTTTTGTTAGTAAACTTTCCATCTAAGTTAAGATTAGTACTTTTATATGTTAATGACATAAGGAACCTTAAAAAAAGATAACAAGGCTATCGTTGATGTAAATCTTGAAAGATAACCTCATTCTATATGTTGTAACTGTATAAGTTTGCTCTCATGATTACATAATAAAAGTATGATAAGCTAAAGCATTGAGCATATTGATTTAAAGGTTCTACGCATTCCCTTGGGGTGGTTTGCAACCCATTTGACCCGTTTGACTTATCACACTTTTAGCTAAATCTTTCAACATGGCTCGGTTAAGATTAAACATGAAAGTCACATTGTAACCATTTCACTCAATTAAGATTCATGTATTGAACCAAATGGTGGATTTAGTAGAGAAAAATAATACTCGGGAAATGGAGATAATGTAATTTCGTTGATTGGCGAGCTGGAATGAGGAGTTGCATATATATATAATTTTCGGATAAGATAATTAGTTTTAATTAAATAAAATTTGTAATAAATTTTCAAATTTTAATATATTGAACTTTATTTAATTCTTTACAACATATATTAATTTGACCATTTTAAAATTTAATTTTAGTTAATGCATTTTACCCTTTTACTTCTAATTAAGTTTTTTTAATCATTTTTTTTGGGTAAAAAGGACTTACCTCGGTAAAATATATTACACCAAAAAAACAGTTAAGTACAATGGAATGTGGCTAAAGTGCCACATTAACCTCAAGCAAAGCTTGAACTATCACTAACGCATATGACATGCCAATCATTTATCGGTTGCTTTTATTTGAAAACAAATCGTTTTTAAGTCGCACTCAGTCGCTGTTGTAGGTAACATTAAAGACACAAATCCCACGTAAAAAGTTAGATATTTTAAACTGATATACTAACTAAAATTGTAAATGCTATATTGTAAAAATAATAAATAAGTTATTTAATGAGAAAATAAATACACTAGGTTTCGAAGCGTTTATAAATTTCGTGTACAATTAAGTTATTTTTAAAAAATGACAATTTTAATTTTTTTATTACTTAACAGATGCTTTGTTGTGTATTTTTAATAAAACCAATACAAATTTTATACATTAATTTCAAATTCAAGAAGATGTCGAATCGATCCTCTTCTCTTCTGGATCGATGGAAGCTTCCTCGTGTTTGTTTTAATCATCATGGTAATGCAACGTGAGGGTCGTACTCTTTTTTCCTTTTTGAGGTTTTTCCCGCAGGGTTTTTCTCGTAAAGGTTTTTTAAGGAGGCGACCTCATATGGATTCTTTGCTTCCTTTGTGTTGCTGGTGGAGTGGCGGGATGTTTGCCCTATTCCAAGACTTCCTCTTGCTGGTTATTCCTCATTGGTGGTTCAAGAAATATAGAGGCTCTTGTTTTTGTTTTGGTTGATAGGTGTTGTGTGGTTATGGCATGTCATACACACTAGTTTATCAAGTTTTTTGCTTGAGGTTAATGTGGTATCTCAGCCACATTCCATTTGTACTTAAATGTTTTTTTGGTTAATATATTTACCGGGTTTAAACCCTTTACCAAAAAAATATTTTGTAATATAATAAATGTAAACCATATGATAAACAAACATGCTAAATATTCAAAATTCCACTTTTTATTTTCATTTGTCCCAAAACTATTGTTTACTTCTAAAATAATAGTTTTTTTTTTGGTAAAAGGGTAACAATGACCCTGGTAAATAGAACCAAAAAAACGTTGAAGTACAATGAATGTGGCTGAAATACCACATTAACCGCAAGCTACAGGCAGCTTGTTAAACAAATGTTTATGACAGACCATAAACATTAACTAGTCTAGAATGATGTATAAGCTAGACAAAAACCAAGACGAAAACATAAAATTACGAAGAAAATAATAAACCATCAACATAGGATCAACCAGTTGGAGTGCTTGCCCCAATATGAGTGTTGAGAAGATTTACCGATTCATCATAGACAATCTCGACTTCCTCCTCATTATCTTCTTTGCTAACTTGAACCACTTCTTCCATTCCAAACTTGGACAAAGTTGAAAATTTATTAGAGGTAGAAACAATGCTCATTGGATCCATACCTTTATTCAGACCACTAGGGTTGCTAGACTGCTGTGACTGACTAAATTTAGTATTCAACTTTTTACCATTATCACCACTCTTACTTGTAGCATCCAAGTGATTTTTTGGACGAAAAGCAACAGACTTACCTGTTTGAAAACCCTTGCTCAATGGAACACCTCTTGGAATTTGATTCCCTAAGTTACCTTTGTTCTTCTTCCCCTTGCTTTGCACTTGTTGGAAACCATCACTATCAACATGAGTTGTCACATTTTCAACCATTTTAGGTTTAACATTTTTCGGACAAGTATCAAATGAATGGCCAAAAATACTACAAGTAGGGCATCTAGGAGGTTTCCATTCATACTCAACGCGAATAGTTTCCTTAGTGAATCCAGGGCCTTCAAGATCGGGTACACCAATAGTAATGTTTTCCATGAACTCCGAATTAGCATTCATTTCAATTAGACACCGGGCGAAACTACTATGTCCCCAAGACTCTTTACACATAGTATTAGTATAAGTGTCCATCATGATAAGCTTACCAAGACACGAAGCAATTAAACTAATACCTTCCTCTTCAAACACCTGTAGCGGTACATCATGAAACTTAACCCATACCGGAATACGAGTTAGTTCCTCTTTTAGAAGGTTCGTATTCATAGTCCATTTCTTAAGAAAGATAGGCGAATTCCTTACCATCCACGGACCACCTTCAAGAACCGCATTAAGCCCCTCACAAGTCCCAAATTGAAAAAAGAAAAATCCTTTTTCATTCATCATAATACGCTTCAGACCATGTTTGGCCCAGTTATTCTTAGCAAAATACTCCACCACAGGAAACGCTATCCTTTTACCAAGAAAATAACCATATAAAGTATTGTGGTAACGAGTATTTACTTTCTCAACAACCTTCCTAGAGATCGAGATATTAACCCCTTCACAAACACTGTCACTAACACAATGAAAATTAGATGAAGATGAGACTCCATCAGAGTTAATACCTTGATTAGTGGATGTAACCATTCCAGCATCAAACTTGCAAAGTAGATCCAAAATTTCTTTAGCACGATCTTGAGAAAGCAATGCCCATAATGGATATTTATCCATCTTTAGTTTATGCATAAATACACCTGCATCACAAACCGTACGAATCATAACACCAAATAACTCCGAAACATCATGTAGATTACACGGATGCATTCCATTAATGATGGCAGCTTTTTCAATCAAGTCAACGAAACCATCACTAGAAGAGGTTGCCTTAACCACATGGGGAAAAGCAATCATATCAGTTTCAAGTTTACACAATAATGCCACAATTTCCTTAGAACGCTCTTTAGAAATCAGTGCACACACAGGATCCTTTTTATCCTTAATTTCTTGCCCAACAACACGAATATCTTGAATCTTGGTGATAACAACCCCAAGCAATCCAAGCACCTTTTTAATATCAAGTGGCTGCATAGCATTAATCGTAGATGCAATAGACTCAATTACCTCAACACTTAGTTTTGAAGACATGATGAGAATTCGCACTAACAGCCGATCGGTTCAACAAGTAAAAGGTCAGCCAACAATTGCACCAATGATTGCTTCTTTAATTGTCAACCGCCAAGATCAGCCGCCAACCCCACTTAACTTGAAGAGTCAGCCGACACAAAAGTTGAATGTCAGCCGACCACAACCTAAATGATACAATTAATGCCACAAAAGAATGTTTGCAACAAAAGGTTTGCAATAGAAAGTCAGCCGCCAAGAGTGACCAATAAAGTCAGCCGCCTAACGAGGATGATTTAATGCCCAAGTAACAAGGATGATTTAATGCAGCCGACCACTAACTAGAATCAGCCGACGAAAAAAAAACAAGGAACACCGGAACCCTAAAAAACAATAAATGCTACTCACTTTTTAAACAAAACATAACAGAACCACTTGCCCAGGAACACGACAATCTAAATTAGACAAGAACCACCAACGAGAATAATATACTCGCACAATACAATGACAGCAAAAAAACGAAAAATAAAAACCAATTTAATTTACCCTAAAATCAATCAACCAAATAAAGACTTTGTTAACTCAAGAATAATCAGTGATTATTCGAGAAAACAGCATCATTATAAGGTATTCGGATTAAAGGAAAAAGAAAATTAGGTTTATGAGAAGTGGGGATTTTTTTGGCTGCCATTGATGTTTTTTAGGGTTAGTTATCGGTAGTTCACAATACTTCTAAAATAATAGTTGGGTTTCTTTAAGTTTAATATATTACTGTTCGTCCAAATTAATATTTAGTTATTTACAAAAAAAACACTAATTAATTATCAAAAGGGAAAAACATGTGATAAGTTAACATAACGTACTTTTAAAAAACATTTATGAAACGATAAATAAATTTACAAAGAGCACCCCATATATATATATATATAGGGGAGAGTTGAAATAAAAAGACTTTTTTGGTGAGAATGATAAGAAGGATTTTCAGCCATTAATTTAAAATCAATGGATAAGTTTAATCCATACTTCTAACTAACTAACTAACTAACCATCTAAACATGATTTTAAAAAAGTTTTCGAAAAATTCCGAGAAAATTCTAGATTCTCGGATTTGTTGGTGCATATAAAAGTTGTGAAAAAAGTTTTTTAATTTTGAGTTTTTTACAATTTTTTGATGCACAAAAAACGAATTCTGATGCACAAAACGGTGAAATTTGGTGTACAATTTTTTTTCATGCACAAAATTTTCAAGTTGTTATAGTTTGATGTGAAATCAACTTTTAAAGCAAAAAGTTAAAAGAAGTTAGGCCTAAAAATGAAGTTTTGATGCACAAAAAAAGTAAAAAAAACGTAAAAGACTACGGTTTTATGCATCAAAATTTCATTTTATGCATTAAAAAAACGTAAAAACATCAAATTAAAAAAACCTTTTTTACAAAATTTTATCTCACCAACATACCCGATCTACTGGAATTTTTTTAGAATTTTTGAAGAACTTTTTAAAAATCATGTTTATATGGTTAGTTAATTAGTTAGTTAGTTAGTTATGATTGTGGTTTAATCTTATCCATTGATTAACGGGCGGGTTAGTTTCGTAAATCTTTTCTAAGAGTACGTTTGTATGTTAGTTTTATGTGTTTATAGTTATGGTTTGGTTTTCCGCTTTTTTAGCCCAGGTCACACAGTCCTTGTGTTTTGTTTCTTTTATATACCCAGTGATCGTGTTGTCGTTTTGTTTTTTGTTTTAGTGGTTTTTTTGTTTCTTGAAACTTGTTTTAAAAATACATTTGTGTATTAGTCATATATGTTTGCAGTGGGACACATTTTTGTTAAATGAAACTAAACTTTGATATTTTTAGGTCTTGTCCCACCCAACGGACGTGTTTTGTCCTATGTCTATCTTTCGTGGTATTAATATCAGTCGTTTTTAAAAAATTTATATTGGTTAAACGTAAATTATCGTTGGATATTATTAGTTCTTGCTACACACAATTAATGTGTTTGGTTTGTATCTTTTTATTTGAAAGTACGTTTCTGTCTCCGCTATATGTGTTGGTAGTGGGTCTCGTTTTTGCTTAAAGGAAAGTAAAAGTTTTTTAATTTTAAAACCAATTTTTCTCAATCCGATCTAATGGTTAGTATCGTGTTTGTACAATGGCCATCACTGGTTTAAAAACCGGTGAAAAACTTGTTAAAAGCAAATCGATTCAGTTAAAAACTGGTTAAAACGTAACAAAAAAACTGTGTCAAACATATTCATTGTATCCAACCGAACCGGTGTAAAAACCCGACGCTATTTTGTATCTGAGTTAGACGGTTCAACTTAATTGACCTGAGTTAGATTTTGGACCTTAGTAACCTGACTCATCTATCCTTAGTCGTGTTATGGTATGAGTCAGAATTATTTACACCCCTACATGTAAGTACATGTTTTTAACTTAAAACGCATTTTAATCTAGCAAAAAAGTATACAAATATGACATGAAGACTTTTCATTGTTTTTTTGGAAGTTGGAATAAAAAATGGGAACATGTAAATAAAATAAAGATTTATGTATCATAGAAGATAAATGTGATATGTTCACATGTAAAAGTGAAAGAAAAAATATAGCAACTTGAATGTGCTATCTAAGAACAAATGTGTAGTCATTAAAGAAGAGGCTTTAGTTTCACTTTTTCTATTAGCTGATTGTGATAACAACATACTCCGTACACCATATTGTCATCCAGATCTAACTCGTTTACATAAACAAAAGATATACAACCCTCATTCTTTGACTGGCAATCAATAAACTAAGATTTAGTAAATTCGACTACATACTACCTTCCTACGAATTAGGAAATACAAATCAACCTATCACTACTAATAGTTGCTAACTTTTCCTTGATCATAAAAAAATCAGCTATCATAAAACTTTGGTCATAACACTTGGCACTACATATCTTCTTTCAAGCTATGCTTTCAGTACTACGACATATTTCTTTTTTGTATTTGTAACATATCTCGAAGAGTTGGTAAATACTCCTTGTCATCTTCACTTGATCACCCCCACCTTCAATATAAATAATTCGATCACGCGGTGTCCCTAACCACCACAGACTGTTCATCAATAACATCAAAAGGTAAAATCAATAAAAATATGCATCAAAAATCAGCTCCAATGTAAACACGCATCAAAAAGTAAAAGTAATGAACCTTAAAATCAATAAAGATTCAGTTTTTATAATTAAACAACAAAATTTTTTTTTTCCAAAAGCTTACAGAAAGATCAAATGCGTCTTGAAGCTTAATATCATAAACCAACGTTTCTTAGTTTGTTTAAAAAAAATGTTCACTTCCAAATAAGATTACAAAATTTACGATATACAACGACATAATCCTGAGGAACGGTGTAACTATTGCACTTTCCTTGACTTGGCCACTACCAGGTGCTACTCACTTAATCCTTATTTACCTTTTTATATTTTCATACAAGTATTAAACACTAATCAGTGTAAAAACAATAGAAACCAAAAAAAAGATCAGTTATACATGCGCTAAAGAAAACGGAAACAGGCTTCCCATGAGTGGCCTCCCATCACATTCAAAACCCAACATATAGTTCCCTTTTTTTGGAAACACATAAGTTACCGTATAGCTCCCATCACCCATATCCTAAACAATCCCTTCCTGGTCACACTAAACACTCACACACGAAGATGGTCACACGCAGTTCCACCAGCAACATCAGTCCCGGTAGCCATACACTTGGATGGGTCCACCGGCCCAATTGACTTATTAACAAAATTCTCTTCCTCATCACCGTCAGTATCCGACATAGCAGACCATCAACAGCGAAATAGAACTTGTTAAACAAACCTTATGTTAAAGAACTCTTTGGAGACGCATTTTTTCCTTCATATCACCATCATGAGACTCTGCTCAGCGCAACCTCGAGCTACAAAAAAGCGAGTCAAAATAAATCAGTCACCGAGTCCAAAACAGTGTTCACAAAATACCTCTTGTTGAGGTTCACGGAGCAATTTCTCTTCAGCTAAGATACAAAAAGAAGATCAAAATCGCTCAAAATAATGAAATGATGTCATAAGAACAATCCCTTCCTAGTCAGACCCTCCAACACCCACCCCCGCAGGTAACAATCATAAACAAAAAAGAGACCAAAGAGAATTAACAAACACCAACGGCTTCTACAACCTACAACTAAAATGAAAATTAAATGACTCAAAGTTGCTTAATCAGTAATTAAAAAATATTAAATTTATTACAGGAATAGGATATGTTGAAAAACTTAGCTAAAAGGGAACAGGTCATACAGATTATAACTTACCAAAGGTCTTCTGGGTGGTCTTATACGTCATAACGCAAAGAGAATGAAAAGGGTGAACATACATTCCAACAACTTACAGCTCTTTGAATAGAAAATTATATCCAGCAAAGGGAAATTTGTCAATGCTCTATTTAGTTGTACCACTTTCAGGATGTAAAACCCACATTAAAATAACATGAACAGTACACACATGAAAATACGGTAAAATTAAAACTTTCCATTTATAATATAATTCACGTGTCACGGTATTGAATAACATGTAGTTACGTAAATATTATAAATGTGTTAAGTACATAACATATAAAAATCACGACATTAAAACATAAACGATCACGTAATTATTTGAACACGGAAAGGTTACGCGTTTCCCCGTGGACACCCTATAGGCCGCGGTTACACAAGGAACAAAGGAGAAAATAGGCTTTGGCCCATGACCCAACCAAATACATGTTAAGTAAAACTCCAGGGAAACAGATCATAATTTTTGGTTTAACAAAAAGCTCTCTTGCCTCCTTTTGTGTCTATTGCCGCCGGCCACAATAAACCACAAGAAAAAACCGTACGATTTTCTTGGTTAATCATTCGTGTGTACGTGATCGTGTTCATAGCTTTTCTTTCCACATGTTTGGTAAATCAAACACCTTTTTCTTTTCTTTTTAATTCCTTATTGAATTCATGTTTTATTTTAATTAATCTTATAAACATGTAATAAAAACAAGTGGATTAATTAAATCATGATTAAAAGGGGTGTTTGGTGTTGTTTTGGGCTAGCCGAGACACAACTGAGAGTCGGGGGACTCTCGGCTTGTTTGATTCGACGCCACCGAGACTCACAAGGGGCTCGGTTTAGGCGGTTGTTCGGACGCAGCAAGGGAAAACCCCCGGCCGCATGTCGGGGGTGTGGTTTTGGTTTGGACCGAGAGCCAACCTAGACCTTAGGGTCTCGGTGGGGATTCTTTTGGGCTAACAGTGGGAACTGAACACTAGCAGGGGGAACCGGTCCACTACCGGTGTGAACCGATGTAAACCAATGTGAACCGGCTGAACCATCGGTGTCAACCGTGGCTCGGCAGTGGGAACCGCAAGCCACCAGTGGCAACCGGCTAGCCGGTCTAGCCACTGGTAGGGCTGTTTGGCTCGGCTTATATGTAAACCGGGTTTTGGGCTCGGGTTAATTTTTAAAACACGGGTTCGGGTCTCGGGTTAAATATTAAAATCAGAAAAACATGTTAATTAAATTAATTACTAGACTTTTAATTTAATTAATTTCATGACTTATGTTTAATATTAAATTAGTATTACATGTATAACCTAAAGTATTTAACTTAACTTAATTTAATTAATACATGTATTTTTAATTAAATTCCATATAACGTATAGTTTAATTTATTAACCAGTTATTTAATTAATGAGCTATAACCATGACTTATGTTATACTATTTAAACTTTAATTATTATTTATAATCCAGCTTATTTCTAATTATGAAAACTTACTATTTTTGGGAACTTCCTTTTTTTAGAAACTTACTATTTTTGGGAACTTCCTTTTTTTAGAAACTTACTATTTATGGAAACTTGTTATTTTTAGAAAGTTACTTAGTATTACAATACAAGTATTATAATACACTAATACATGAATAATACACAGTAGAACATCAGAATAATTATAGTTAACACGGTAAACAGTAAAACATGACAGAATACGTATAACAAGCTAATAACACAGAACCAGTAAAACACATGTAATTCAGACAACTCATTCACGTCCATATTTCTTATCTAGTGTTATCCATCAAGGCGGATTAGTCTTCATCGTTTTCCTTAGCTTCTACTGGACATAAGGTACAGATTTCCCGTCCTTCAGTAAGGACAATCTCTTCCTTCGTTAGGATTTCCCGTATGCAGCCAACTGTTTTCCCCAGTAGTTCCAGATTAAACGCTTATGTTTATTAGTTACCTTAGCCATATACATGCATGACCAGTTTCACCTATTTATGGAGGTACCATAACCATAACACTAGAGGCACTAGTGTTATGACTTCACCACGGCGGAGTGATAGATCGTGGAGTCCCTTTCAGTTATTTGGTCATTATATTTATTATGTTATCAGGTGGGGCGTATGGGTGCATCCTAGTTACATGTTTCAGTCAGGATTTCATGGTGAATGTGGTGTGTGCCTTGCATCCTTCACAAGGATCTGATCCCTCCTACCCACTTACCAATTAATTAGAGGCATCCCCTTTAATTTGCATGACGAGGTCACCCCTCCAAGTATTCATGCACGTTGTTGACCTCATGACCTATATTGGCTTTTGGTACATTAACTAATACAGATTTTCATAAGTAACATAAGCTATGTTTTCAGAACTAAAACCAGTTAACATGATAGACAACTAGGTTTTCCAGGACTTATTCATTTCTGCTGCTATTCATGCTTTATTCTCTTTATATGCTTTCATATTCTATGTCTTCTATCCTTTATTGTATATCTGTGCACTGAGCGTTATGCTCAGCCGTCTACTTTTCCATGTTCCCAAATGGCAGGTGCCCAAGGATGCAAGTAGGACCTCCAGAATATGTGCATTCGGATTTGAATCTATCCGGCCTCTTTCACCTTATGCATTTATTCCTACTTTATCATACTTTACTCTTTTGGACATTGTTTAGTCCTTTCCATTTACAGTACTTAATATTGCTTATGTGTGAGTTACTAGACTACCGATTGTTGATTCCAGTATTTCTATGTATGGTCATGAGTGTTTAGACATTTACCTTGCATGCTTTGATGATACGCCATAATTTACTGTAGCATCCTATCCTAACAAATGGGGTGTTACAATTATGGTATCAGAGCCCAAGGTTTCGACCTGTAGCTCTATAAAACATGACCTGTGACTTACGGGTAGTCACCAGTGTCTTCCTAGAACTGACAGTTGGTTTTCATACATTCATTCAT
This sequence comes from Glebionis coronaria, assembly GCA_025667525.1. Lineage (NCBI taxonomy): Eukaryota > Viridiplantae > Streptophyta > Magnoliopsida > Asterales > Asteraceae > Glebionis > Glebionis coronaria. The sequence continues at coordinate 256,775 of JANFOE010001394.1, read as the reverse complement.
TTTCATTTTAATTCATGTATTCATATCCTTGTAGCAGGTTTATGACTAAGTAATGGTTGGTACAGGACTGGCCCTATTTAGTCGCATGTGCTTTTATCGAAACTTTTAACTTTGGGACCGACCCATAGGCGTCCCCTCGCCATGTCTTTTATTTTGAGTGAACTGACCATAGGCGTTCACTCTCGCGCATATAAAAGTTTTTATAAACTGCATCATGCATTTTTAAACTATTTCATGCATTATAAGCTGCTTCATTGATTTATACATTGTTCATGCATTTTATGTCATCTCATTTCAGACTTATGATTTATGTTGCATTTTGTCTTTAAACTGTCAGATTGTGAACTCACGCAATACTCCAGATTTGGCAGCAGCTGTCAGTGAAGCTCTACAACTTCGCAATGAAATCAGAGACGAAGTTCATGCGGAATTCTCATGGAAATCAGAAAAACAACAACAATCCTCCACCTCCTCCTCCACCTGTTACTCTTATGACTTGGTTGGAGAGATTCAACAAACATCAACCCCGTTCGTTTGAGCAGACTGACAACCCCAACGAGGCTGAAGCTTGGATTTCTCACATCGAGAAGATTTTCGATGAAATGGGCTGTGACGGTGATTTCAAGGCAAGACTGGCTTGCTATAAGTTTGAAGGTGATGTGCTGCAGTGGTGGAAATCGGTCAAGCAGTCCAACGGTGGTGATAATTGGGTTGCGCAGCTGATATGGGACCGGTTTAAGGAGCTCTTCCTTAATCGGTACTTTCCACATGTTGAGCAAGAGAAGCTCAAGAGGGACTACCACAACATTCGACAAGTTGCTGGTGAAAACAGTAAGAGTTCATGCAAAGGTTTCTCCGCTTGGCAGGATTTCTGGGTCCAGCCGCAGGAACTACTGCAGATCAGGCTGAGAAGTTTTGTTGGGCACTTCGCACTTCGGTCGCCAACAACTTGGTATGTGCTACTTTCACTACAGTGGCACAAGTGGCCGATGCAGCCCGTAAGCTCGAGATGCTTCAGGAACGAGAGGAATTTGGTGATGACAGAGCAGTGAAGAGGTATCTTCAATCACCAATTGTAAACAATTCATTTCCATCAGTATTTTTCATTCATATAATCCTCTGTTCAACGTTATATTCCAGGCAGATGACTGACGACCGTAAGCTTGCGGCCGCTCAGGAGCAAGCATCTAAGAGAAGCGGTCAGATTAACGACCGTTCTGGTTCTGAGAGGTGTGGCGGTAACGATAGTTACCGTAACAATCCTAACAACTCGAACAACAGCAGGTCCCTACATTAACTTTCTTCCATGTTAAACTATCTTATGTTATGGTATTCTGACACTCCAACAATTGATAATTCAGGAACAATGGTAACGACAGGGATCAGGACCGTAGGGTTTCACAGCCTAACCGTTCTACCTCATTTGGTAAATTTTACACCTTCTATGTAATCATGTTTATGTTCCACGATCATGTCTCATGCATGTAATCCTTAAACAGGCTCTCAGCTAACTAGGACGCCTGTTGGAGGATTCACGCATCCTGTCTGTCCTCCTTGTTCGCACAAACACTCTGGTATTTGTCGCCGAGGTACTGGTGGTTGTTTCAAATGTGGCCAACAAGGCCATCAATAGAAGGACTGTCGCCAAGGTGAGATAGAAGGCACCTCTGGGCACGCCGACACCAAGCCACCTCCTACTTCTGGTCGCGTGTTCACTACTACTGGAGACCAGGCGAATAAGACTTCAGGTACCATCACCAAAAATCTCTTTATGAATGGTTTGACAGCATGTGTTCTGTTTGATACTGGAGCGATGCATTCAGTCGTATCCACAACTTCCTGTAAGCATTCAGTCGTATCCACTACGTGTTAGGATTTCCCCAATGCCATTAGATAATGCCTTATGCATTTCCACGCCACTTAGGGACTCTGTACGAATCACTTAGATGTACAAATATCTTCCCCTAGAATTTGATGATAAGATCCGTAGAGTTGACGCACTTCCTTTGGAAATGTGCGATTTTGACTTGATTTTGGGCATGGACCTGTTATCCAAACACCAGGCTATGATTGATTGCCACACATATCGGGTTATCTTCGGTGATGTTAAATCTCCAGAGTACATACACCATGGTTTTCTGCCAGGGAGGTCAGTACAAATTATTTCATCCATGTAGGCGTGTACATTGCTATCACACGGTTGTTAGGGCTTCATAGCCAATATTCATGACATTACTGCCGAGTCTCCATCGATCCAAGATCAGCCTATCGTGTCAGAGTTTCCTGACGTATTTCTAGATGAACTTCCAGGCATACCACCTGTTTGTGAAGTCGAGTTTGGAATCGAGCTCATACCAGGTGCAGAGCCGATTTCCAAAGCTCCTTACCGTATGGCTCCTATAGAGCTTAAGGAACTAAAAGATCAGATGTAGGAACTTCTGGAACGAGGTTTCATCCGTCCCAGTGCATCGCCATAGGGTGCACCGGTACTGTTCGTGAAGAAGAAAGACGGCAGCATGCGTTTACGTATAGACTATCACGAACTGAACAAGATCACGATCAGGAATCGTTACCCTATTCCACGTATTGATGACCTGTTTGATTAACTTCAGGGCGCCAAGCATTTCTCGAAGATCGATCTGAGGTCTCGCTATCATCAGTTACGGGTTAAAGATCAGGACATCTCCAAGACTGCTTTCTGTACAGGTTATGGCCACTACGAGTTCCTAGTCATGCTATTCGGACTCACTAATGCTCCAACTGTCTTTATGGATCTGATGAACCGTGTCTTCCATGAGTTTCTAGACAAGTTTGTTATCGTGTTCATTGATGACATCCTGATATTCTCCAAATCCAAGGTGGAACATGAGGAACACCTTCATACAGTCTTACAGATTCTTCATCAGAAGCAGCTGTACGCCAAGTTCTCTAAGTGTAAGTTCTGGTTAAACAAGGTGGCATTTCTGGGCCATATTGTATCCGCAGAGGGGATCACCATGGATCCTACAAAGGTTGAAGCTATCACTAAATGGCCGAGACCTACATCTACAACTGAATTTAGAAGTTTTCTTGGTTTAACTGGCTACTACCGCATGTTTGTAGAGAACTTTTCACGGTTAGCCTTACCTTTGACTAAGCTAATGAGGAAAGGAAAGAAATTCGTCAGGACGGAAGAGCGAGAGAAGAGCTTTGAAGATCTGAAGCAGAAGTTAGTGACTGCACCTATTCTTACACTCCCATCTGGCTCAGATGGATTTCAGATATATAGTGACGCTTCAGGAAAGGGTTTAGGCTGCGTTCTCATGCAACATGGGAAGGTTATTGCATACGCATCACGACAACTAAAACCTTATTAAGAAAACTATCCTACTCATGATTTAGAGCTTGCAGCAGTTGTTTTCGCGTTAAAGATCTGGAAACATTATTTATATGGTGAATCATGTGACATATTCACCGACCACAAGAGTCTCAAGTACATCTTCACCAATAAGGAACTGAACATGAGACAGAGGAGATGGTTAAAGCTATTGAAGGACTACGACACCAACATTCAGTACCATCCTGGTAAGGCGAATGTGGTGGCAGATGTTCTAAGTAGAAGGTCGGGTATGATTGTTGGCATTTGGATTGCAAAGGAGATCATTCGTGACCTAGAGATGACAGATATTGAGTTTTGTGTATGAGGACAGAACGGTTACTGGGCTAATCTTAGAGTGGAACCAGACTTACGTTCTAGGATCAAGGAAGCTCAGAAGGACGATGGTGAGATTTGGGCTATCATTCAGAACCTTGATCAGCAAACGGAGTTTCGTGTTGACAACGACGGTATCTTATGGCAGGGCACTAGACTAGTGGTTCCTGATGACTCTACACTCAGGGAAGCTGTGCTGACTGAAGCTCACAGTTCTCCATTTACCATACATCTTGGTTCTGTGAGACACCCAAAATTAGGCAAGGAAACAACTAGGCAACAAGGGGGTTCCATGTCATGGTACAAGAAACAATGAAATATTGTTGTCACAAAGTTGGCATAACAAAAATGTATACATTACATCATAAACATCAGAGTTTTTAAAAACAAAGGTCCCAGAGTTTTATAAGCAGAAAAATCTATTATTTAATTATGGTTTTGTAACTTATAGTTACCAAGAATACATAATAAGCTTCTGACAGTTTTTAGACAAAACCAAAGTTTAAATATACACAGAAATCTCCAAGCTGTGATAATATCCTGCGGGCTCCCATCCAAGCAAAGTTTAAGTAATAATACTTGAGATTAAACATGTAAAATCGTCAACATAAAGTTGAGTGATATTCATAGGTTTAGCAATAAAGGTGTGGAACACAAGCATTCATTTGTAAAACAAGTAATAGGGAAAATGGTTATGATCATTAACCATAGTCTGAAACCATTATTATTGCTAGTTAGCTCATGACACCGAAGCTTAACAAATATAAATTCCCCGAGTGAGTATTCAGCCTAAATACTCAAGTATAAACATATGTAATGCATCAAAGTAATACGAGACGGGGATTGTCAATCCCGATGGATCCACCCACAACGTTCGCGCTTAGTAACACAAGTAAATTAACGGTGCATGAAATGGTAGGGAAACTTAGTGGCTATGGAAACTAAAAGCAATAATAATAATGGTAATCTGTTCTGGAAAGCATACAATATTTGGATAGCATACAAGTTATGGATAGCATACAAGTTCTGGATAGCATACAGTTTTAAATGAATGTGTTCCACCATGTAAAATCTCACCCCACGTTTAGAAACAATGTATAAGTAGTAAAAAGGGCTATGAACTCACCTTGATGAAAACGATATCAATAGTTAATATAGGCGACGAGAAGCCGAGAAAATCATAGAAGCAACGTTAAAGCCTCGCTAAAAGTATCGTACTATCTTGACGAAATCAACCTACATATAGTGACTCCTAAAATAAGTAAATCATGATATACTTTTACTAATAATACTTCTACAAATTTGTTTTTACGTCCATGATTTCGCCTTTCGTTAATATTCTGTTATTTACCCAAATCAACTTTTGTAAAAAAAAACTTCTTAAATTTCACAACAAATATCAAACTAACAATATCATTTAATAATATCACTGTTAAGTAAGATAACATTACATGTTTGTTTATGAAACCAGGATGGTTTATGTACATATTATGGTCCCAAAAAAATGTTAAATACTTTGTATATATTAAAGTAAGTTTTTCATGTAATCATTTAGATAATCATTACTAATACTTTCTTGATAAAATTACATGCTTAATCATTTTCGATTTATAAAAGTAATGATTAGTTTGTATAAAATTGTTTGAGCATGAATTTAAGCATATAAGAAAAATGATAGCAAGAAAATCTACTATTTAAAATTCGTACTGATTTGTAAGAATTAAAAAGAAACTTAAATTAGAGAACTAATCTTTTTTTTAGGGACATAGTTTGACAAAATTATCGGATATCAAAACGAAGTTTTATATACAATAATTACAAAAGTTAAGCAAAGAATCATACCTAATAAACATTCTTAGATCAAACCCGAAGATTCAATTTAATGTCCTAAAATAAATTCACCATAACTTGAGATTCAATAAAAATAGATAATGACTTGAAAGCTTTTTGCCTCTCACCCTTGATATTTCTAAAATAGAAGTGAATTATCATTAGTTTGCAACGTTAGTCTCCAACACGTTTGAAAAGCTCTCAATACACACTCTCACATTACGTAACCTTGTCACTTAATACCAAAAATTATTATAAAATTTTAAATTTAGTTCTTCGTATTTTTTTTGTCACATATTCTAGTTAATAATAAGTTGCTACTTTATTATTTATTCTTTATGCCAAAAATAATTTTTATTTTAAAATAATGATCTATGTTCTAAACGAGATAACAATAGGCATATAAAATATATTGGGCGTATCATTGATTTTTTTTAATTTAAAACGTAGTCGCATAATTTGCTAATGCGGGTATTATCGTAACCCGGTATCTTTAATGTTACGCGATTTGAAAGATACACGTAAAATACGAAAAATAAACGCTTAATATAAAATAAAAACATTGACATTTGGAGCACGTTGACATTTTGCTATATAAATGAGGGCTTATAAATTAATAAGCGTTAACACGTCGCATAAACGAATAACGCCTAAAGGCTTAACGAAAATGACGAAGAATGGTTATAAAACGATAATTAAAACGATGACAATTGAAAATATTTCTATGTCATAACGAGAATGTTTACGGTCGATGACGGACATAAAATTTGTCGATAAATAATAAATGACACGTAACCTTCCCATTTAGTCAAGAATTCAATATCACTCATAAAACGAACATGACAATTAAAAGTCGAGTAATAAATATTGGTCCGAATATTAAAAATAAGATTAGAGCTCGGTCTAAATGTTGCTTTTAAATTTCGGGTTACTACAATAAATAAATATGGAAAAATAAAAATAATTTTTTTTATAATTTCGAATAAAATATTATCAGTGACTAGAAAAATAATTAAAATATAATTTAATTAAAATTCTCGAGATCTTAGTATTTACGTATAAAAATTAAAGAGGAACAAGTAAAACATTGTAAAATCAAGAAGTACGAATAAAAGAATAATTTAATTATCCAGAAAAATACGAGTTCTCATAGTCAACCCCCCTAAAGGAACTATGGTCCCTCAGCGTTCATCTGGAGACGAAAAAAAAAGACGTGAACAAATAGGAATACTTTGCTTGGAACTGGTCTTTAAATACGAGAGGGTATTTACAGATAGAATAAACATGATAAACGCTTAAACAGACAAGATGCACTAAAACGGATTAAGATTAATGATCGACGAGAAATTGTGAATCGCGTAAACCATAAAACACAATAATTTACTTTATTAAGAAAAAGAGGGTTTTAAGTATGTTATATAGAAATTAAGAGGAAAATGTATCTTTAATAGGCAAATAATCGCTAAGTATTTCTTGATCAAGATATTGTTCAACATAGAAGTAAACTAGGTTCAAGTTTTATTTTGGTCATCTTGAGAAACCTTGGGATGATTGTATGAAGTTACTGTTAAAATATAGGATTATGGTTACGATTAGAGAAAATCTATTTTCCAAATTATTTAAAATCCTTAATAGGAATGAAGTTTAAAACGGTAATTTCATTTAACTAGAATTAAAATATAATGAAAAATCAAACTAGTTCAAAAGGTAATGCACGATTTTATTTTAAATATAAGTAAAAAAATTTACAAAGAATACTTATAGATTCGACATTTTAGCTTGAGACAGTTATTTTAGTAATTTAAATGATGGGTAAAATGTGTAAAATTTTCTGTTACAGTTTATGATAAGTTATAGAAATCCATAGGGTATTTAATGAATCCAATGTAACAATAGGACGTGATCGGAATTTATAAGGTGGCAAGATAACAAACAAATATCTAACAATTAATAGTAAAAATAATATGGAAGCAATAGCATGAGGGAATAAAACGAAAGTCGTACGAATTCTTCAAATGATGCGACAAAATATAAGTTTCGATGATGAAACAAATAGAAACCAAGGGTGTAACAAGTCATTAATTCGTGAGTGTGGTTGGTGTCACCAACATCGGCTTATTAAGTTCTTGGTGGTCGATACATGATCGAAAAGAAAAGCCACCCTAACAAATTTTTAATTAGAATAAATCTCTTAAACAATTACTTGTAATTAAAACCAACAAAATGAACAACGTTAGCGATCAGAGAGCGAAATCAACATATGGTTTACACGAGTGAATTTCAAGGCAATAGAGTCTGACACACATTATGACGAATATGCGATATCACTATTCATTACAGTCATAAATCGTTATTCTCGTCTGGAGACATTTCGAAAGTATACCAAAATTTACTCAAAGAAGGTTGGTCGAGAAGAAAGTATAAAAACACTAAAACTTCAAAGTATGATATCAATAGTCAGTAACTAGACGAGCGGTAAATAGAATTGTATCATGAGAGAAAATGAGGTAACAAGTAGAGCAAAGCTCATTGAGTAAAGAAAAATAGACTGTACTCGCAGACACGAAATTCGTTCAAGAAAATATAAAGAAACATATGCATTTGTCATGAACTTGTACTACTTGCATAACGTATAAAAGTTTTTATAATTTTATTTTAACATGATTTTAAGGTGACTACTATTCGGCTTCGCATGACTCCTTCTAAATTACGCATAGGTGATCAGGCGATGCATAATTTAGGACTAGAAATGCGATGCTCAGCTTCGTCAAACCAGTATTACATGTCATATGATTTAAAATATGTATATAATGCCATTTATAAAAACAGGAATCAAAATAATTATGAAACTTTTTGCTAGTAATTAATTAGCTAGATTTTAAATCAACAACTTTATTGTTACAAGAATTCTTTAGAAGACCAATTTTTGAACAATTTGTGAAATTGCATCGTAAAACAATGACCAATGTAGAACATTTTGTAAAACGTTTCGCAAACGATACCAGTTTAAATTTATTTGGTGACAGGATGATATCATATAAAATAGCTAGTGGGTTACACGAGAGTAATAAAGAGTAGTTCAAGACGATCAATGAAATGGTTACAAGGTGATATGGTTTCAAAAGGTTTAGTCGGAATCGTCATGAGACACGTGTCAAGATGATAACAAACGATGAAAATAATAACTTCAAATCTTTACCCAAATTAAAAGCAGAGAAAGACAATGTAGAATGACAAATAAGTCATATATAGAAAGGATAAAGGAATCCGTATGTGTTCACATTGTAATTTGTTTGTCATAAATATGATTTTAAGAAAGTAGAGCATCATTTCCTAAATAGTACAACTACTCCGACAAGTTTCTATTTTAGGAAAGTTTGGGAATTTAACACGTAAATAGTAATGCATAAAATACACATTTTTTGAAACATGTAGTTCATCATCAGTTTATCAAATCACTTGATTCCTAAAAGTTTAAGATATATGTATGTTGGCCGAACTCAAAGTTACTATTTTAAACATCTTCAAACACAATCAATGTTTTTAGTTGAAAAATATCATTTGTTAAAGTTTTACGAGTTCAAACGAACTCAAAAACGCTTCAAACCATATTTTTAAATTCTATCAGTTTTGACCTTTAAGTTTGACTTTTGGGGTCTGACCTGACCAGTTGACCCGCTAAATGATATTTTTTTAAGACTCGAAGTATAAAGAAATTGGGTGTAAAGCGATGTTTTGAACAACTTTCTAGTTTTACTCGAGACTTGAAACGGATAAAAAATAGACGAAAATGCCCTTGCATTAAATCTGTCAACCAAATGATATTTAAGAAATACGCAGAAATAAGTTCTTAATTTTACAATTTCACATGAGAGTAACTTGCTCGTTTTTCTTTAAGATATACGGGTCGAATTTTATGTCCTAAACGAACGTCTCAACGAGTAGAATATATTTTTATGTCTAAAGTTTATAAAAATATTTTCTCGACATCGTTAAATTATATGTAACTTTTTTGTAGAAAGTATATTTTTCGACACACCTTGAAATTTAATCAAACTTCATAACGACCCGAAATTTATGTACACACATGACTTGTGGATTCCATAAAGACTAAAGAGAACAAATTGTATAATTAAGCATATAAAGGAAGACATAATATAAAAAATGGTTCAAGAATACAAACAATAATTTAAGAAATAAAAAATGGCGCATGACAATCCGTGTTTTAGATTTCAAGATGCAATTTAGGAAGGTCTCTCGGCTGCGTGATTTTCCAAAATCACAAGACATACCGAGAAAGAAATGGAACATTAATGGGTTACACTCTCGGAGCGAGGAGGTTTAATGAAAGGGGAGGATACATGTTTATAGAAATATTATCGTTTTCCAAACAATCGCCACATAATAGAGGATAAATTACAAGCTGGCAATGTTGTTTTCAATGTACAAATGGACGTTGTAATTCGAAGTCGAATGTAGAATGGTCAATGAAGTAATATTTAATCGATATACAAGTGTCGCGTAAAACAAAGACGTAAAGGTAAATCAAGGTTACGAAAACCCACGATATTATTCAACATGGATTCAAGAGCTGCTTCGAGATGTGTGACTCACACGATGTCCTTTAGTCTTTTTCGGAGACTCATTGAGCTACACAATGGTCTATAGACTAGACATCCAATCATGAATTGTCGGATAATAATTTGGATATTTAAATAGATATCTTTAAAGAGTTAAACAATGAAGGTAACACGCACGGTAGTAAAATGAAATCAAAAGTTTCATCGAAAACAACACTTATTTAATCCCGAACAATGATATCACGAGAATACACACAACATGTAAAAGAATGAGTCGAGAAAAACAATCAGTTCAAATGAACGAGTATATGAGGTCAGTCGTATCACGCATAAACGAAATAACAATAGTACTCAGAAAAGTGAGTATGAAAAGTCGGCAACATACGCGCTCCGAATACAAGTATGAAATGTCATAACAATATAAAATTATTGCAACAAGATCAATTCACAAGAACAAGAATTCAAGAAATGCAATAAGAGCATATGTAATCAAGTAATATCCAATGATAATTCATGAAGCACAAAGGCTTTGAAAAGATATAGTAATTATCGTCATTAGGGTAATGTAATATTTCAAATGTAATCAATAGATGAAATACTACAACGATAATAAAAATTAAATAATAAGGATTAGAGAGTTACCCGCGCATATATCGAACAACCATGGCAGATTCTGTATTTCACACTTAGAAACATGAAACATTTGAACTTTCGGTTATAGACTATGTTTTGAAAACGACTCAGTTCCCTATAACCATCGCTCTGATACCAATCTATGAGACCCCTAAAATCAGGCAAGGAAACAACTAGGCAACAAGGGGGTTACATGTCATGGTACAAGAAACAATGAAATATTGTTGACACAAAGTTGGCATAATAAAAATGTATACATTACATCATAAACATCAGAGTTTTTAAAAACAAAGGTCCTAGAGTTTTATAAGCGGAAAAATCTATTACTTAATTATGGTTTTGTAACTTATAGTTACCAAGAATACATAATAAGCTTTTGACAGTTTTTAGACAAAGCCAAAGTTTAAATATACACAGAAATCTACAAGCTGCGATAATATCCTGCGGGCTCCCATCCAAGCAAAGTTTAAGTAATAATACCTAAGATTAAACATGTAAAATCGCCAACATAAAGTTGAGTGATATTCATAGGTTTAGAAGTAAAGGTATGGAACACAAGCATTCATTTGTAAAACAAGTAATAGGGAAAATGGTTATGATCATTAACCATAGTCCGAAACCATTATTATTGCTATTTAGCTCATGACACCGAAGCTTAACAAATTTAAGTTCCCCTAGTGAGTATTCAGCCTAAATACTCAAGTATAAACAAATGTAATGCGTCAAAGTAATACGAGATGGGGATTGTCAATCCCGATGGATCCACCCACAACGTTCGCGCTTAGTAACACAAGTAAATTAACGGTGCATGAAATGGTAGGAAAACTTAGTGGCTATGGAAACTAAAAGCAATAATAATAATGGTAATCTGTTGTGGAAAGCATACAAGTTCTGGAAAGCATACTAGATCTGGATAGCATACAGGTTCTGGATAGCATACAAGTTCTGGATAGCATACAGTTTTAAATGAATGTGTTCCACCATGTAAAATCTCACCCCGCGTTTAGAAACAATGTATAAGTAGTAAAAAGGGGCTATAAACTCACCTTGATGAAAGTGATATCAATAGTTAAAATAGGCGTCGAGAAGCCGAGAAAATCATAAAAGCAACGTTAAAGCCTCGCTAAAGTATCGTACTATCTTGACGAAATCAACCTACATATAGTGACTCCTAAAATAAGTAAATCATGATATACTTTTACTAATAATACTTCTACTAATTTGTTTTTACGTCCATGATTTCGCCTTTCTTTAATACTCTGTTATTTACCCAAATCAACTTTTGTAAAAAAACACTTCTTAAATTTCACAACAAATATCAAACTAATTATATCATTTAATAATATCACTGTTAAGTAAGATAACATTACAGTTTGTTTATGAAACCAGGATGGTTTATGTACATATTATGGTCCCAAAAAAATGTTCAATACTCTGTATATACTAAAGTATGTTTTTCATGTAATCATTTAGATAATCATTACTAATACTTTCTTGAGAAAATTACATGCTTAATCTTTTTTGATTTATAAAAGTAATGATTAGTTTGTATAAAATTGTTTGAGCATGAATTTATGCATATAAGAAAAATGATAGCTAGAAAATCTACTATTTAAAATTCGTACTGATTTGTAAAAAATTTAAAAAAAACTTAAATTACAGAACTATTCTTTTTTTAGGGACATAGTTTGACAAAATTATCGGATATCAAAACGAAGTTTTATATGCAATAATTTAAAAAGTTAAGCAAGGAATCATACCTAATAAACATTCTTAGATCAAACCCGTAGATTCAATTTAATGTCCCAAAATAAATTCACCATAACTTGAGATTTAATAAAAATAGATAATGACTTGAAAGCTTTTTGCCTCTCACCCTTGATATTTCTAAAATAGAAGTGAATTATCATTAGTTTGCAACGTTAGTCTCCAACACGTTTGAAAAGCTCTCAATACACGTGTCATCTCCTACACATATGTATACACATACGCACCAAACTCTCATATTACGTAACCTTGTCACTTAATACCAAAAATTATTATAAAATTTTACATTTAATTCCTCGTATTTTTTTTGTCACATATTCTAGTTAATAATAAGTTGCTACTTTATTATTGATTCTTTATGCCAAAAATAATTTTATTTTAAAATAATGATCTATGTTCTAAACGAGATAACAATAGGCATACAAAATATATTGGGCGTATCATTGATTTTTTTTTAATTTAAAACGTAGTCGCATAATTTGCTAAGGCGGGTATTATCGTAACCCGGTATCTTTTTTTTGGGTAAAAGGGATTTTATACCCCGGTAAAATGCATTACTCCAAAAAGCGTTGAAGTACAACGGATGAGGGTGAAATCCCTCATCTCAGCCCGTTACATAGGCACAAATAAAAAGCATATAAATGCTACTTTCCTTTTCATACAATAAGATCGACATGCCGATCCTATGTAAGCAGAAATTAAAACTACTTCCTACCACGATTTTTAAGATTAAAATCAAATTGATCACAAAATTCTTGAAACTGTCCCGGATATTCTGCAATTTGATCATCGTAACCCGGTATCTTTAATGTTACGCGATTTGAAAGATACACGTAAAACACGAAAAATAAACGCTCAATATAACATAAAAACATCGACAATTGGAGCACGTTGACATTTTGCTATATAAATGAGGGCTTATAATTTAATAAGCATTAACACGTCGCATAAACGAATAACGCCTAAAGGCTTAACGAAAATTACGAAGAATGGTTATAAAACGATGACAATTGAAAATATTTTTATGTCATAACGAGAATGTTTACGGTCGATGACGGATATAAAATTTGTCGATAAATAATAAATGACACGTAACCTTCCCATTTAGTCAAGAATTCAATATCACTCGTAAAACGAACATGAAAATTAAAAGTCGAGTAATAAATATTGGTCCGAATATTAAAAATAAGACTAGAGCTCGGTCTAAATGTTGATTTTAAATTTTGGGTTACTACAATAAATAAATATGGAAAAATAAAAATAAAATTTTTATAATTTCGAATAAAATATTATCAGTGATTAGAAAAATAATTATTTTATAATTTATTTAAAATTCTCGAGATCTCAGTATTTACGTATTAAAAGTAAAGAGGAACAAGTAAAACATTGTAAAATCGAGAAGTACGAATAAAAGAATAATTTAATTATCCAGAAAAATACGAGTTCTCATAGGTTCTACCAAGATGTACCACGACATCAAGCAACACTTTTGGTGGAGTGGTATGAAGCAGGATGTTGCCACCTTCGTTTCTAAATGTATGATCTGCCAACAGGTGAAGATCGAACACCAGCGAGCTAGTGGTTTACTACAGCCATTAGATATTCTAGCATGGAAGTGGGACAAAATCTCCATGGATTTTGTTACTGGTCTTCCGGTTACTCAAAAGAAGAACGGCGCTATCTTGGTTATTGTGGATAGGTTGACTAAATCTGCTCATTTTCTGCCGATTCGCAAGGAACATCCGGTCAGCAAATTAGCAGACATTTTCCAGAAGGAGATCATGAGACTACATGGTATTCCATCAGAAATCATCTCTGACAGAGATCCCCGTTTCACATCACGTTTTTGGCCGAGTCTGCAGAAAGCTTGGGGCACCAGACTTAAGCTCATCACTTCCTTTCATCCTCAGACCGACGGACAGTCGAAACGTACCATTCAGACATTGGAGGACATGCTATGGTCATGTGCTCTAGAGTGGTCAGGAAGCTGGGATGATTATATATTCCTAGTAGAATTCGCATATAACAACATCTGGCACGCTAGCATCAAGTGTGCTCCCTTTAAGATGTTGTATGGCAGAAAGTGTCGCGCCCCAATCTGCTGGGATCAGGTGGGCGAACGACTTCTCGAGGGTTCAGAGATGATTGAAGTGACCAATGAGAAGGTCGTTGTCGCCAAGGCGAAGATTCAGGAAGCTCGTGCTCGTCAGAAGAGCTATGCTGATAAACGTCGTAGAGATGTGTCTTTCAACGTAGGTGATCACGTTTTCCTCAAGGTATCACCTGCACGAGGAGTTAAACGTTTTGGAATTAGAGGGAAGCTCATTCCTCGCTTCATCGGACCGTTCGACATCATAGAACGCGTTGGTGAAGTGTCATATCGTTTAGCGTTGCCGCCTCAGCTATCACACGTTCACAACGTGTTCCATGTGTCCTTACTCAGAGGATACAACTATCATCCAGTTCATGTTGTCCAGTATCCACTGTATCAGATTCGAGAGGATCTTTTTATGTCAAAGAACCCGAGAGAGTTCTTGAGCGACAAGATCGCGTCATGCGGAGGAAGACGATCCCTTTCGTCAAAATCCTTTGGAGGGATGATCCTGAGCGGCAAGCCACTTGGGAGACGGAGGAGTCTATACGGAATTCTTATCCTCATTTCCAGTTATGATTCGGGTATGTTTTATTTCAGTTTACATTTCTCTAATTCGAGGACGAATTGTTCTTTTAGAGGGGAAGAGTTGTAAAACCCGCATTAAAATACCATGAACAGTACACATGAACAGTACACACATGAAAATACGGTAAAATTAAAACTTTCCATTTATAATATAATTCACGTGTCACGGTATTAAATAACATGTAGTTACGTAAATATTATAAATGTGTTAAGTACACGACATATAAAAATCAAGACATTAAAACATAAAGTGTTGGGTCCACTAGATGTGGATCTTGCAGCCTGTTAGGAACGGTGAACGACTTCTGTAATCACAAGTCTATTCACAGAGAGACTCTAGATAAATCACATAGTATAAGTGCGGAATACAAATACTATGAACAAGAAGAACAGAATAACTATAACGACTTGATCCTTTACTAAGGATTTCTAATATTAATATAAACTAGAAAAATGTTTGATGAAGGTGTCTAGAGCCCTTCTACCTAAGGTTCCTTTTATACTACAAGGAAACCCTAATACATCATTAAACCAAAACGTGTAAAACTGATATGCATATCCTTTCCTAACACATCTCATGCATATCCTAACAGAATACTCTAAATAATAAAGTTTGACTTTCTAAAGACCAGGAGCACGTGTTGCTCCTACTACTACTAGGACCAGGAGGAACTACATACCTCCTAGTCTACCTATTACAACTAACTATTCCAAAGGTCCTAACAATCCTCCCCTAAACTTGAATTTGACCTGTTGAGTTCAAGTTTCATGGTAAATCGTGCAAAACAGCTTGAGGATTGGAACAACAAGTGAAACAGCAGCATCATAACCATCAGCATAAAGAACATAAAGACTGCTGCAACAAGTAACACCTAGAAGCTTCTTGAAAGCTGGAAACAAATCTGCATCCTGTTGAATCTTCACAGCAACATGAGCAGATTTTATGAGCCTTTACCAAGTAGTTGCTCGCTCTTGGGCTAGCCAGTCTTTTTGGTGGAATAAGCATTACCCTGGGAGACCAGAACCCAGCCCAACTCTTAGAACGTGAATCAATGGTGAGTGGGGGTACCCTGATAATTTTAGGCAAACCATCACAGCCGTCAACAGAATTGATATGTCTTTACCAAAAGCCGTACCCTTCTGGACTCGTGATGAAATGGCATTTGTACATGATCTCGTCGTTCTTTTCGGGCTTTAAACGCATAAAAATATCATAAAATACCATATATATGCTTGTATTTGTTTACTTGTGTGTTTTAGGTATGGATATCGTGAAAAAGACAAAAGATCACAAGAAACAAGGAAAAACGGACACGAGAAACGAAGCCGTACAAAGAACCGGGCCCTAGTTCATGAATTATCCAAGATAAATCCTTGAAGACTTGAAGATGTACAAGATTGATCCTCAAAATATGAAGAAATGACACTTAAAACCCTTGTATATTCATAATTACAAGATTGGTCCCTTAAGTTTGTCAAAATTACAAAATGGTCCTTCAACTTTGAAGAATTGGCAAGATTAGTCCCTCAACAATTCTAAATTATCAATTATGGTCCCTCATGAAGTCAAAGATACAATGAAGACCTTTGAAGATCAAGAAAGTCCAAAATCAGTTCCTCAAATATTCAAACATGGCAAAAATAACCCTTGAAACCTTATTTGCAAAGTTTTGTGGCCAAAGTATAAACTTTGAAAGTTTATTAACAAAGGAAATGAGTTTTGGTGGCTGAAAAACATGTTTTACTAGTTTTGCCAAAGAACAAGGACTAAACATGGGCATTTGAAACATTCAAATCAAAAATGCGCCAAACACTTACCTTTCCTACAAAAACGGATCAAAGGGAGTTACTGTTCACCTTTCACCCCCAGTTACCATTCCACTTAAACCAAGGGGTAAATCAAAATTACCCCTACCCACGCTTGATTCACACATGCAGAAACTCATCCCACACCCAAAACCCTCACTCCCACTCACCAAAGGGCCCCACCATTCAAGACGTCAACCTATCACATCACAACTTAACCTCTAAGGAATGCCACGTGTCCAAATCAACAGCTGACACTCTTTGCTTGGTTACAAAGCTAAAATGAACTTCTAGGATGCATTTGGACAGCTCAATATCAAAATTCGTCTAGAAGATTCAAGGGCATTTTAGGGACTTCATAGCTAGGGTTTTCTCATTGTAATCTCAGCCCTTGTGGCCTATATAAGGACTCCTCAACTTGTGAGAGAGCCTGGTTCCAGTTTTACCTTTTAAACATTGTAATTCCTTTTTGAATTTTATAAAAGTTGGTATTTTGAGAAAATTGTAATTCCTTTTTATGTTTTTGAAAGTTGGTGTTGTTTAAGGGTAATTCTGAGTTCCATTATATGTTATAAGTGTGCTTGAATCTTGTGGTTCAAGGACGTTTATGTTTGGTAAGGTTTTCAAGTTTGAAAAAAGCTTGAAAAGTGGTTTCTGATTTTGCTATTTATCTTGTACTAATCCTTGACCAAAAGCTATAAGCTCTTACAAGCTTGTGAAGGGATTGGAGCCTTTGGTTGGGCTGTTTGTTCATTGTGTTGAAGAAATCAAGTCCTTGAGGTTCTACTTTGAACCATCAACCAAGGCAGTCATTCATCTCCTTTGTTGAAGTACCTTGGTCTTGTTCTAGTTGTTGAACAAGGTCCAAGGAGCATTGCTGGTCCTCCTAGGATGTTGTAGAGGACAGGTATAATCTCTTGTTAAGATTCCTCTAAAAAATCACATGATATTGACTGTTTTATGTTTTGCTATGTGATTTGGTGATTTTGTGTTTGTGCTTTGTGTTTTATGGTTGGTATCTGTTAGCTGTCACCTAGTGTAGCTATTTGATCACTAAAATCAGTAGGGTGTTTGTAGATTTAAGAAGTTGCTTTGAAAAAGGGCTTAAAAAAGGTTGTTTGGGTTTACTGGTTCATAAGGCCTTGTGGCCTTGTGCCCTTGGTTCTTAGGGTTTGGGAGGTCTAAACAAGTCTTGTTAAACAAGTTTTAGTCATTGGTTAAGTTTCTGAAAGTTTGGAGAAAGGATTACAAGTTTTGCAAAAATCTGAAAAAAGTGTTTTGAAATTGGTCAAACACATCAGATCCAATAACTACTTTGTTTGTTGGATCTAAGGTCTGAAATCAGGTTTGGGAATAGTTTAGGTGATAAGCTATCTGTGCATTATCTGTTTGCTGAATTTGGTGGCTTATTGAAGGAGCTAGGGCTTATCAACGTTGGCTAAAGTGGTCATTTGCATCAGCAAAGTGACCACCTCATTTTGTGCTTGCATTTGTTATTCTAGTGTATGCCTTGTTGTTTTATTGCTTGGATCTTGTTTATGTGCTGCTTGTGAGTAGATTTTGCTATTTGGTGTGCCTTGTATCTGGCTTATAAGGTCACTGGCTTATTAAGCCTTATTTGCCAAAATCTGTCATCAATTGGTCAACTGACCTCTTGATTCACAAGGACTCCTCCTTGAGTTCTTCACAAAATTTGCTCATAACAAGCCTATAATCCATCCCTGATCATTTCGTAAACTTTGGAGTACTTTGACTTTTGGTCAAATAAGCACATTTTGGCTTATTTTTGAGAACTGCTTATTGGTACATGCAACAACTTGGCTTTTGTAATAGAACTCATTTTTCTTAGCTTAATAACAAGTCTGGAAGGTTACAAGTCTTTTGGTTAATCTTTTGCTAGATAACTTGCTTATTTGGCTTTTTCAGCCAGCTTATTGGTTCACACAACTTATTCTACTTGGCTTTTTGTAATTTTCTTGATTGATTATTCTTAGTTAAGCTATTTGTGAGCTTTTGCAACAAACCAGAACTTCTGAAACAGCCTAGAACTCTATCTTGACTATTTTGTCGTTTTGTGGAATTGTTCTTTGCTTATTTCTGGCTTATTGAGTGAGCTTTTTCAAAATTTCTTTTTATAGATCTCTTAGGCATCTCAAAAGAAGGTTGTGTGTTTAAGCAGAGCTTATGGCATTGGTTATTTCTTAATGGGCTTATTGGCCCAATAAGAATAAGCTGTTTGTTATTTAAGCTGTGATAAGCTCAAAACCAGCTTTTGGGCCTTCAGACTTTTGTGCTTAGAATTAAATTTTGAGTCAGATAGGGCTTTTTCAGGTCATTTGGGCCTAGTTTCTAACTATTTGAAGAATATTTCGGGACTGACCATCACCTTTAGCCTTGTTGAAGCTCTAGCACAAATGCCTAAATTTGTTAAGATGTTTAAGGAATTGCTTAATAAGAAGGAGAAGATGGCCGAGTTTGTTAATACTCGATTGAATGAAAATTGTTTTGCCGTCCTTCTTAAAGAACTTGGAGATCCCGGTCGTTTTGTGCTACCATGTACTTTTCACCAAACCGAAGAATTTACTGCCTTAGCCGATCTCGGGGCAAGTATAAATCTGATGCCTTTAAGTGTTTGGAAAAAGTTATCATTACCCGACCTTACACCAACGAAGATGATTCTTGAGCTTGCAAATCACACTCGCTTACCCTCTTGGTATTGCCGAAGATGTGTTTATTAAAGTTGGCACCTTCACTTTTCCGGTTGATTTTGTTGTTGTTGATTATGAAATGGACCCTCGTATTCTGTTAATATTTGGTCGGCCATTCTTGAGAACCGGATAAGCATTAGTCGATGTTGCCGAAGGTGAGTTAATCTTAAGGGTCACGAATGAAGCACAAGTTTTTAAAATGGGGAAGATCATAACCAAACCCAATGGAAGAGAGTCAGCGAATATGATTAATGTGCTTGATGATTTTGTCGTCTACAACAATCCTCTATTCGATTCTTCCTTGATAATCCACTCTTCCAAGATGATGTGGATGATTCTCTCTCCAATTCTGATCCTCCACCAATTTATGATTCTCCACCGATCTATGATGCTTAGGATGATGATTCTAGTTCCGATGGGGATGATTATGATAACTTTGTTTCAGAGTATCCAGACATGCCAACATATGATGATTTTGAGGATGTCGATACTCTTTCGAGTGATTCTTCACATGATGACCTTGCACCTATTTTTTATGAAGATCCTCCGCCAACAATGGTTAATCCTACTTTGGATGACTACTCATTTGAGGAAGATTTTGCTACTTTTCTCAACACTTACTTCCCAAATGAGAGTGATGCTCCTCCTTTAGACTTTGATGATCATGGTCTTTATCCTCCTTTGGATATGAAGAAACCCATTGCAAAGGAGAAGAAGCCGACCGACACCGATATCCGCAGTACTTATGTCTTGACACCTCTTTATCCTCCCTCTGAGGATGAGATTGTGAGATTTATGAGTGGATCTTCTTCAAATTCTACTGAGCCCGAGTCTTATTTTCCCCTAAAGGAAAAGGTGTTCGACCCCGGTATTTCACTTTTTAAGCCATCTCAGTATCCATCTGATGAAATAAAAGGAAAGATTTTTGGACACAATGGAGATATGCTTGAACCTCAGCACACTTGCTACCACCGTGCTCCATCTTTGCTTAAGGGAACCTTGCCTACTCTTCTTTGGCTTGCATTGTTTGCCTTAAGCTTGTGCTATTTGTTGGATGAAAACCATGTCTTTGATCCCGGTGGATATGTTTTAAGCTTCTTACCATGCTAATCAAGGTCGAGTCAGGCTCACGACTCGGTTAACAAAAACAAGCGCTTCTCAGGAGGTAACCCGCAGTATCTATCCTTTTTTAATTTGTTTTTATAATAAGTGTATGGGGAGACCCTAGTATGTGTTTGTTGTTTTCTTTCTAATCATGTGCAGGGATTCGCGCTTTCAAAGATCCATTCTTGATGAATTTTGACGACCCGTGATTCCGTGTTCCCGTCTTCCCGGTTCTATCCTAAACTCTTTTGATTCATTATTTTATCAATTATGATTAAAATAGGAATCACTTTAGTTGTCTCTTCCTTAGCGAGATTTAAACAACGTGCACAATGTCCTAAGTGTAGGGGAGTTTACTTCCACATGCTTAAACATTGAGGACAATGTTTATATTAAGTGTAGGGGGACTTCTATCGAAGTTAAGTGGGCTTTTCCCTGTATTTGTCCTCATTTTAACCGGAAAATTGATTTTTCGACATTTTTCAAATTTTTTTATCTATTTTGGCCTATTAGTTTTACCTTTGTTATTGTTGTTTTCTTTCGTTGCTAGAATAAATTTTTAAAAAAGTGGTTTTAATTTTTAAACGTTGTGAATCTTTTGACTCAACCCGAGTTTACTTATCCAAGTTTACTCTAGCTAGTATCCTTAACGTGTTCAAGTCAAGTTTTGCTAGGCTTTTATATAGGGAACTTTAAAACGCGAAAGTCTTAACTCTTACGGGTTAAGAACAAGAACTTTTCACAAGTTCCTATAATTGATCCTAGAAAGTCGTTTATCAAGGGAACTTTAAAATGCGAATTCTAAACTTGAAAGAGTCTAAGAGTTTGCAAGATCCTATAGACGACTTGAAAACCCAAAACTTTGATTTAATAGGCTAAGCATCCACGAGTCTCATTCCTTGAGATTTTAAATTGTGGAGAACGAGAGATGATAGAGTCAATTATAAGTTTGGTATTCTTTCATGAATTTATGTGAGTTAATTATGAGCTTTTTCTCCCATCGCTTGTTAATAAATTTAATTGCAATAAATAAGGTCGTACGATTTGAAAAGTTACTTAGCTTCTAGCCCAAGATCGTTAAAAGTTGCTCGGTATTAATTAGAGTTCATAGCCAAGGCATAACTTATTGAAACGGGATGCGAAGATTGGCGAGTCCAAAAAGGCCCTAACAAGGCATGAGAGCTACATTTTGTTGCTAAAGATCCCAAGTGATGTGAAGAATCATTTATCAAAAGTCAATATGAAGGATCGAGACACACGACGAAAAGCAAATACTCCCCTAAAGATCATGGAGAAGTCTATCCAAAAAGGCCCTAACAAGGTATGAGGATAAATAGATCCAAGTCCTAAAAGGAGGCGGATCGTCGTATATCAAAATCCCAAATAAAGATTGGAGAAAAATGAAGAAGTCGTGGTCCAAATATGAAGAATCTCTCAAAAAGTTCAAGTGAAGAAATTCCTATTATGAAGAGAAGACCATTATTTCATGAACATTTCTTAAAGATTTGAAGTATGAAGTCGCTACCAAATATCGGTCCGAAAAAGGTCTCAAATTGTGAAGCGAGTTATGCCAAGATATGAACTTTATGAGGTCCCGAGAAGCAGTTTTAAAAGATTTTTTCTTTTAGCTAACTATTGATTAAATCGTCCTACTTTATTTTCGGCCTAAATAAACTATCGAAATAAGTCAACAATGCATCCTCGTAATCATTAAAGACAACAATAAAATATAAGAGATACACCTAGGAATAAGGGAGTCTAAGTAAATAATTGGCCCACATGAGTTTGTGTTAGTTTGCTAACATATAATAACAATGATCTTGTTTTTAAGCTTGGTATGGGAACGTGAAACTTGAGGATGATAATCATTCATGACATTCCAAAACCCCAAGGTAAGTTTTTGATCTTTTTACTTGTTTTCTTCCTTTAAATATTTTGTCTCTTTAATAAAGGCCAATATGGATTAATTGTGATGGAAAATGTAAGACTTGCTTTGTAATTAATACATTGCATGAGGACATTTCAATGGTCAAGTGTATGGGATTTAATAAGTGTGAAAACACTTATCCTTTTACCACTTAATTATAATAATAACCAAGCCAAAACGTGTATTTTATGTCGTAAATGTCGGAATTATGCGTGGTTTGTATTTTTGTTGAGATTTAGGACCAAAATATGAAAAAGGGAAGAAAACACGGGCTTTCACGGACTTTTATCGAAGAAAAAGACAAAAGACGAAGTCAAAAGATCAAGAGTGCAAAAAGAACGGAAGTCCAAGGCCTATTATGAAGATTTATCGAAGAACAAGTCTAAAGACGGAATTTTAATAAAGCCAAATAACTCAAGTCTAAATTAATGAAGAAATTACAAGACGAGTTTAATTAATCCCGAGACAAAGTCGAAAAAGTCGAAGAATTTAGAAGACGAAAGGACGAGAAAGAAAGAAAGAAATAAAGAAGGAAGCTTCCAACACATGCTCCCTTTCCCTTCTCCCTATAAATAGAACCATTTCACTTAATTTAATGTTGTTAGCTAATTTGACAACTTAGCTCTCCACCTTTAATTACTTGCACCTTTAATTTTCATGTCATTTACTTAATTGTCATTTTAATTTCCTTGTCTTGAACCTTTAATTTCTTGCCTTTAATTCAAGTAAATCTTTTAATTTTGTTGTTGAATCTTTACTTTCCTTTAATCAAGCTTTTTATTATCCGTCTTATTCTACTTTTCTTGCTTTTGATTTTGATTATCAATTCGGATTAAGTATTAGTTTGCTTAATTATTGATTAATTGAGTAAAAAATTTATCTTTTTATTTCTATCTAGGCTTTTATACGAATTAAGCTATAAGCTTGACAATCTTATTTGCTTATTTCGTATTTATCTTATTGTTTTTTTAGTTTTCTTAAAAGTTTTATCTTTTTAAAAGTTTGCTTATTTTGTTTGCTTATTTTTGTTTTGAAAAGTTTTTAAATTTTAGCTTATTTTGTTTCGCTTATTCTTGTTTTAATTAAGTTTTTGTTATTTGCTTATTGTCAAAAATGCTTATTTGGTATTTGTTTATTTGCTTATTTGATTCCTTCGTAACTTTCTTAAGAGTTTTCCCAGTACGATCGAGTAAGTGTGATCGCATAAGCCCCTAGGGTTTCTACTTGCGATCCATAGTACGATCGTTCAGTACGATCACACTCCTTAATCCACACAACGATCACTTGTTGCGATCGTGGGTACGATCATAGAGTGCGATTGGCCGTTGCGATCCAAGCCACGTTCATTGGCTTCGATCGTGGGTACGATCTGGTAGTACGATCGAAGAGTACGATCGTGATTGCGATCCACTTGTTGCGATCGTGGTTACGATCCAATCTTAAGCTCCTTGGCTGCGATCGCTCATTGCGATCTGGGCCACGATCGAGAGTACGATCCAGGGTACGATCGTGAGTTACGATCGTGACTGCGATCTAACTTTTGTCTTTGTTTTTATCTTATCTTTCCAAGCTTACTTTTCATTACGTTTTAAATTTTCAAATTTTTCACGCTTCCCGAAATCTCTGTTTTTACCAAGTGTTTTTCTAGTAATTTTTAGTTTAATTTTTAAAGCTTCTATTTTTATTAAATTGTCAATTTTACTTTCATTTTAATTAACTTGTCAAATTTACTTTTCGTCGCGCTTTAATTTTACGTCATTTAATTTCTCGTCATTTAATTCTAAAGTCTTAATTTTACACCATTTACGTTTTGATTAGTTTTAGTTTTAATTACAGCCATTTTTTTTAAAGTCTTGCAATTTACTTTACTACAACGACCAATCAATTGTTTTCCACCAAAAGACGACTGAGTCGCACGTTAAACCCTTTTTCAATTCGAAGAGACTGGAACAACGATACTTTTAACTGAGTAAAATCGAGTTATTAATGGATAATTAAAGGTTTAACAAAATCGAAAAGGTAATTTAGTTTCTGATTGCGAACTGTGTTAATGGATAATTAAAGAACGGTGTTAATGAATAGGATGGATTGTTTCTGACTACAAAAAGGTAATTTAGTTTGAGTTCATATATATCCGCAAATGTTTTGTTATTATTAATTTTGTTAAATGGTGTAAATATGGATGTCTGGTAACATATCTAAGAAAGGAGCTTATATCATCATGAGAATGAGGTACGATTCAGTTTTATCATCAAGTTCATGTGATAATATGAAAGGTAATTGTTTATCTCGGTTATGAAACAGGGAATGCAGGGAGAGAAGGGCCAAGGATAAGTTGATTTAAATTCTCCATTGATGTTCATAGGGTTAGTCATAAGATCATTTGCTACCACAAACATTTTTGACACCCTATACTGAATTTGTTACAATATTTTCTTCTCTTTCAATATTTGTTCCATCTATCTATACATTATACGTCTGAATAGAATTTTCAAGTGAAAGGCGTTTTATGTGTTGCTAGAGAGGATGCTAATATGTAACATATTGATTGCATAAAACATCTTTTGGTCATATACTTTGTTAAAAGTGTCGAGAACCTGCTGGAGTCGTATGCAGTTTTGTTGCCCATAAGTACTTTTTGTTTTCTTTCAACTTTGTTAAAACGCGTTATGGATTAGTCTCTGTTGTTTGTAACAC
Source organism: Glebionis coronaria (assembly GCA_025667525.1). Lineage (NCBI taxonomy): Eukaryota > Viridiplantae > Streptophyta > Magnoliopsida > Asterales > Asteraceae > Glebionis > Glebionis coronaria. The sequence continues at coordinate 231,352 of JANFOE010001394.1, read as the reverse complement.
ATTTCTCTTTTCTTATTCTCTTGCCACTGCATTGAACATTATCTCAGTTCACATGTAAGTGTGAAAATATTCTATGTTTTCCTTGCAATGCAAGTGTTTTTATGTGTCTATTCATTCTTTGATAATAAAAATATTTGAAAAAAGGTTTTAAGGAATTTTTCAACTTTAACTTTATGAGCCAAACGGTAAGAGTTCATCTTCAGTGGGTAGGATGGGTGGATCTTTAGCAGACTAAAAGATGATGATCTAATAGTCCGCTAAACACACACGAATTGCAACCCTAACTTCTATACGTGATCAAGACAAAGAAATAGATAAAGCCTTGAGCATATATGAACTACAATATTATTTGTCTAATGCGTGACCAAAAGAGTTCGTTGTCAATACTATACTAAAAGTAGTATATTTATTTATTGTATCAGGTCTGGTGTTTCTTTAAAGACCTGTTGTATTATTAACAGGTTTCTTCTCCATACTCATTGTGAACCAATTAGCCCCACAAGAGAACTAAATCTTAAAGCAAAAAAACAATTGCAAGCAGAAGCTTCACCGAAGAAATGACTCTCAGAGTCATGTGCAAAACCAACATCGAAACGTATGCAAGTCGTGTAATTTCCAGAGGGTGGTGAGAGGACCAAAATCTTTCAAAGTCAGGTATGTCACATTGATCTTCTACACTTTTGTCATATTGTTTTTTTAGTAATTAAGCTTCAGACCTTTATGATCAGTTGATCATAAATGTGTCCCTATAATCCCTCTTTACACACCAACTTTTTGTAACGTCTATAATTGGATAAAAATGAAGAAACCAAGATTTCGAGATGTGGTAAGAAAAACTTTGATCACGTCGCCATTTTTCTTAAAATCACCGATCCTCAAGTTGATTTGTTACTTTCCAAACAAATGTTTATTTGGTAGTATTTGTTTTTGTGACTTGGGTTCACATGTTCACATTCAATAGGTTTTGTACTGAACGCTTCACAAACCTTACCAAATAGCAGGTCTACTTACAACCATTGGGTTAATTATTTTCAAAAATAGCATGTCTGTTGCTTGGCCTTAATTTTATCGTTTGGAAATTACATGACGTGGTTTCTTTACAATGAAAAGGGTCGATTCAGAATTATTCCTTGTAGAAAGTTTTGAAGGTCGAATCAAAGTCATCAATGACGATGCTTTTGAAGGTAAAAAACACGCCATTTGAAGTTATGCTATGTAGAATGTGCAATACTCGATCTGAGCTGGTCAGTCTACAAGAGAAATATCAAAGTTTACATAACAAAATTACTATGTTGAAGTTGGAACACAAAGAGAATAAATTGCGTACGAAGTCTCAGTATGACTTACTAATGAAGGCTCGAGGGTTGAATTCTAATATTCAAGCGTCGATCTTGAAGAAGAGAAAGCAAGTGGATGACCATAAAGTGGTGAATTGTGAATATGATATTAAGATTCATACAATGGTTCACTTGAACATGACCTTTTGTGGAAAATATAAGATTACTTCGTAATTCAAGTGAATCAAAGTGGAAGCCATATGAACATGACATGATTAGTAGTAGTTTATATCAATAAAGTAAGTATAACTATGACGATTATCTAAATCTACAGTTCTTTTGATTGATTTAATACGCTATTGTATACACATATTGGTTTGTGATTACTTGGATTAGTAGAAAATGTTGATACTTTACTTAATAAATTAGCTGATTATAATGTCAAAGAATTGAATAGACATATCAACGAGTTGATTTTACGACACTAGGATCAATGCAATACTTCACTTGCATTGCATATACTATTAGGGCCTCTTTACGATTGGTTCGATTTTTGTCGATTCGGTTTGGGTTTTGGTTGGTACGGTTTTTATTCAATTACTTCAGTTCGGTTCTTGGTTCACGTTTTCCTTAAAGTCGGTTTTTTGGTTCCGATGCTCCCATCGTATATCATATATTTTAGTTTCTATTACTCAATGTCATCACCTTTGGCTTAATAAATATTTGTAAGGACATTGATATGTATGCAGGCTTGGGTTATGATCACCTGCTTAATTATTGATAACACCAAACAAGTTCAAACATCGTAAAAGTAGAAAGGTGAGCAAACATAATGAAAATTACCGTGTTTATTTTGAATTTTTGACCCATTTGTTGACGGACTGTAGCTAAGCAAACGGTCCGCTGTCAATTATGTGAAACTCATCATTGATGTATATGAACTGAAGATGAAAAATATTTTTATTCAATCACTAGACCATAATTTTAGGGAGGGTCGAATATGATGGACTAATGGCTAAAAGAAAGCTTATTAGCACGTCTATTTTTGTTTGTAGGTAAAGACTAACCAATTTGTAGGTAAAGACTAACCAAGTACATTTTGTATTCACAAACTTTTTATGGAGTATCAGTATCCTTTATAGGTGCAAATAGAGGTGCGCAAATCGTTTTTTTAAAACCGGATAAGTTCTTATACCGGTTTAGTTTGAGTTAATAAGTCAATAAATCAGTTTGACCTAAAATCGGATCAGTTTAACCGGTTTTTTTTGTTTTTCCCAGTTTTTAACCAGATGTTTTTAATTCTACTGATTGCATCTTTTAAGACGGTTACATATTTTAATAGGCATTCATTATTTAGGTTCTGATTTGTAGTCACTGGCATTGTGTCCTAATTAGACTTGCAACTATATATGCATTTCATTATACAATATCATATGCTTGTCATCATTAATTGATGATAGTCTTAGGCTTATAAGTACACTCTAAATGATCAATATAATCTTTTACACATTTAGAGACACAATTCACTTTTTGTCCATATAAACTTTAAAATTAGTCAAAATAGTCATTAAGGCCATTTCCTTTACGTATATAAATTGTGTGTGAGGATTTATGAAAATTAATCTATTAATTATATCTTCCGTCCATTACCGGTTATCATATACTTTTGAATGAAAAATGAAGCACTAATTAAGATATCTACTACAAAAGGCCGTCAATAATACTAACATATACACATTCTCATTTGAATTTACCATTATTTTATTTAATGAAATGTTAGTGGTTTGCACTCTTTTTTTCACTCATTACAAAAATATTATTATTTTTCACACTTTTTTTGGTACACTTTAAATACATGCGTAAAATATTTGAGTTTTGTTTTAACGGAGAGTTAATAGTTAGTAATTTGAGCTCATAGTGATAACAGTATGTAAGCTCCGAACCTTCTCCTTTAAGGGATAAATCCCAGTACTGATTCAATTTACTTTGAGCACCTGAAAATCCTTAGTTATACTCGAACTTAAGACCTCTCCAAAGTTAAAATAATTTGAGTTTGTTAATATTTATAATTATGTAAAGTTTAGTTACATAAATTAAATGTAAACAAATTTTTAAAAAACACATTCATAATATTAGTAAATAGAAGTAACACTTTATAGTTTAGAATATTAAATTCTTATACTTTCAAGTGTAACTCATTTGTTACACCTAATATTCACACATTATCTCACACATGAGAAGTATGAGGGATTTGGATGTTACAAAAGGGGTATACGAATCTCATAAATGTGAAGTAGTTATGAAAATTTTCACACTAAAAATTGTGGATTTTAACTTGCAACAGATAAATAAATGTGGTTTTTAAAATTTATTCATGCTAATTTATATAATCATTCTTTGACACATTTATATGTGTTAATAAACCCGAAAACTTATCCATACTATTGAAAATGTGTAAAAACAGTGATAAAATGGAATTTATTTTGTAGTACTACATTCTGTGTTATAACATTTTTACAATTGTAAGATGCTCCTTTGTTAAATAAAAAAGTACAGTGTTTCATATTAGCTAGAAAAAGGTAAACGAATAAATATAAATGAAAATTAGAAGTTATACCCGTCCATCGGACGGGTTTTGCCACTAGTATATATATATATATATATATATATATATATATATATATATATAGAGTGAGGTTATTCTACAAGAAATCTTATAATACAATAAATAAGGTGAATTGTGGAGGTGACATGTGTCATCTTTTCAAATCATTATTCCATATCATATTGCCATATCATGTCATTTAACTTTAAAAGAAATTGAATTTTTTTGAAAATAAATTTCGAAAAAAAAAATTCGTTAAAATTTTTTTTGAAATTTAAAAAAAAAAATTTCGGAAAAAAAATTTTCGAAATTTTTTTTCCGAATTTTTTTTTTTCAAAATTTTTTTTCAGAAATTTTTTTCGGATATTTTTTTTCAAATTTTTTTACTGAATCACAGTTACATGTTTTACTGCATCAAAGTTAAATTTCGAAAAAAAAATTCGTAATTTTTTTTTTCAAAATACTTTTATCGAATAATTTTTTTGGAAAAACAAAAATTTCGGAAATGTTTTTTTCATAATTTTTTTACTGCATTACAGTTACATGTTTTAGTGCATCATGATTATAAATTAATGCATTACAATTTTAATTACTATATTATAGTGCATTCACCAATGTTTTATCTATGATGCACAAAAATTATAACTACGATGCGGTAAACTATTACATTAATGCACTAATAATACAAGTGATGACTAGTGATAGAATTTTTGTTCTCCAACGGAAAAATATAATGCATTTACTTATAATGTATCAATGTCATAATTATGATGCATTAAAGTTATAAATTACTATATCACTCGTGATGCACAAAACTTATAATTACAATGCGATACACAATTATTATATTGCACCAAAAATAAAAGTGATACTAATGATATATTCTAACAGATAACTATAATGCATTTACTTATAATGTATAATTGTTATAATTATGATGCATTAATGTTATAAATTACTCCATCATTCGTGATGCACAAAACTTAAAAAATATAATGATTTTTACTTACTAATTATAGTTATGCATATAGAAAATCAATGTTATATTATTAGTAATCACATGTATTTTTTGTGCATGATAGTTATAATTTGACACATCGTAGTTTTAAATGTGTTGCATCATATATATGATAATTACACCATAGTTATAAGTTTTGTGAAGGAATTATGATGTAATAACTTAAAACCGTGATGCATTAACTTATAAACATGATGTTCTAAAACGTATAACTGTGATGTGATGAATTTTTTTTGAATTGTTGTAGCGCATCACACTCCAAATTTCAGTGCATCAAAAGTATAAATATGGTGCATAATGGTAATAAATTAGTGTCTTATTCGTGATGCACTAAATTATCTAACCGCGATGCTCTATTTTTTTCCATAATAGTTTAAGAAAAAAAAAATTTGAAAAGAAAAAAATCGAAATTTTTTTTTAATTTCGAAAAAATTTTAAAAAAAGATATTTCGAAAAAAAATTTTGGGTAAAAAAAATTTTGAAAAAAAAAAACTATGAAATTTTTTTTTTATTTCGAAAAAAAAATATTTTTGAAAAAAAATATTTTCGAAAATATTTTTTTTTTTTGAAAAAAAATATGTTCGACAAAAAAAATATTGAAAATATTTTTTGAGAAAAAATATTTTCGAAATTTTTTTTTTTTTGAAAAACAAAATTTTCGGAAAAAAATTATTTTTTAATTTTTTTTATTAAGGAGATGATATGGAAAGTGATGTGTGATAATGTTGTGACACATGTCACTCCCACATCCATCCCTTCTATTTTAGTTATTCTATTATAAGAATTGTTTTATTTTACCTCAACTCTATATATATATATATATATATATATATATATAAAATTCATTCCAAGTGGAAAAAATCCTAAAAAACATCAATGGCTGCCAAAAAAATCCCTTCTTCTCATAACCTAATTTTCTTTTTCCTTTAATCCGAATACCTTATAATGATGCTGTTTTCTCGAATAATCAATGATTATTCTTGAGTTAACAAAGTCTTTATTTGGTTGATTGATTTTAGGGTAAATTAAATTGGTTTTATTTTTCGTTTTTTTGGTTGTCATTCTTGTGCGATTGTTTGTTTTTCTCATCGGTGGTTTATTGTCTTTATTTGGTCGGTGTTGGTGCTACGTGGACAAAGTTTTTTCGTTTGATTGTTTAATAGTGTGTCGCATTAATTGTTTTTAAGGTTTCGGTTAACTTGGTCGGTAGACATTAAGATTCCTCAATAATTTGATATTATATTAAGTGTCGGCTGACCTTCTAGGCATTGGTTTTAATTGTAATTGCAACTTGGTCAGCTGACATTCCTCAACACTTTTGATATTATATTCAAGGTTTCGGTTTTAGGGCTAAGCATTAAACACTTCCCATTATTGGTCGGCTGACATTCTCTCATTAAGTGGTCGGCTGACCTTTGAGCTAGTGGCATTGAATTATCATTGGAATCTCTATTATTTTATTGGGGTATCGCAAGATTAGGGGTGAATTGGTCGGTTACATTGCATTTAATATATTGTGCTGAAATTGACGTAATTAGGGTTTGGAGTCTATTACTAAGTGGTTCGGTTGATTTCTGATTTGTTGAAGCGATGGTGGATTCGAGCAATGTAAGTGATAAACCATTATTTACAGGTTGGATTGATAAGGATATGGTGTCTACTCTTAAGGTTTTAGTAACGTTAGAGGAGTTATCTAATTTATTTTCTATTCCTTTGAATACTGTGCGTGACATTGAAGTGTTTGCAAATGGTGTTAAGGCAAACAAATTTCCTAAATGGTCTACTTTACCTAAGGAGACCACTATGCTTTATTATGAAGTTTTATGTGAACGCCATAAGGATCTCACTAGCAGCACTTCTTCAATCAGTTCAGGTGGTTCGAGTGTGCACTCTGCACAAATGGCTAACCTCTAACAAATGTTTCATCTTCTTGTGATGGAGCTTTGGACCTTGCAGCTAAGGCTGCAACCATTAATGGTTTGCAACCGTGTAATCTACCTGAGGTTTTGGAATTATTTGGTGTAACGATGCGCACGGTTGGTGATGCGGGTGAATTTATGCATGACTTAAGAATGAAGAAACATCCTTTGGGATCAAAGCTCTGATACCACTTGTTGATCCCAAACTTAGATCGATTAAGCTTTGTGTATACGAGATTAGATCAAGTACTACACGTAGAGAAACCTTTGCTTATGAATAAAGTAACAAAGTGTTATGCGGAATTAACACTTGATCTAAAACACAATGATGTTTAATTTCTATGTGTTTGGTTTTAGAATGATGTACAGGATTTTTAATAATGCATAAAGTACTGTTATTGTCTACAAAAATCTTGGTATGCATAAAATTATACCCATAATCCAACAGCTGGTTCTGAATCCATAAGACTTGTCCACAACAAGCAGCTGCTGCAACATATTCTGCTTCAGTTGTAGAGTTGGCCACCACTGTTTGTTTCTTGCATTGCCAAGAGATTAATCTGCTCCCAAGAAATTGGCATCCACCAGTTGTGGATTTCCTATCAAACTTGTCACCACCATAGTCACTGTCTGAATATGCAATAAGGTCCAATGGAGAATCTTTTGGGTACCATAATCCAAGATCTGGATAACACCTTAGGTACCTAAAAATTCTTTTCACAGCAAAAAGGTGACATTCTTTGGGAGTCACTTGATGGCATGCACATGCACACACAGCAAACATGATGTCAGGTCTTGAGGCTGTAAGATACATCAATGATCCAATCATTGATCTATAGTGCCTAACATCCACATCCTTTCCAGCTCCAATTTTTCCCCAAGGGTGTTGTCTATCCATAGGAGTGGAAGCCTCCTTTTCATGTGGAGAAAAACCATATTTCTTCAAGATTTCAGCTACATACTTGTCTTGGGAGATGAAGATACCATCTTCTTTCTGCTGAACTTGTAAACCTAGAAAGAAGTTCATCTCACCCATTGCACTCATCTTGAATTTATCTGTCATGAGCTTGGAAAATTCCTCACTCATTTTTGGATCAGTAGACCCAAAAATGATGTCATCAACATAGACCTGCACAAGCAACACATGTTTTCCTTTCTTCTTTGTAAACAATGTCTAATCTATGGTGCCCCTCTTGAAACCATTTTCCACCAAGTAGGTGGACAATGTACCATACCATGCTCTTGGGGCTTGATGAAGTCCATACATTGCTTTCTTCACTCTATAATCCTTGTCTGGATTCTCAGGATCTTCAAAACCAGGAGGTTGCATGACATATACTTCCTCAACAATTGTCCCATAGAGGAAAGCACTCTTCACATCCATTTGATAAACAGTGAAGTTCATACAAGAGGCATAAGCTAGAAAAATTCTTATAGCTTCAATTCTTGCAACTGGTGCAAAAACTTCTTCATAATCAATTCCTTCCTCTTGTGTATAACCCTGAGCTACCAAACGTGCCTTGTTTCTGACCACAATGCCTCTTTCATCTTTCTTGTTCCTTAGAACCCATCTTGTCCCAATTGGTCTCACATATCTAGGACAATCAACCAGCTCCCAAACATCCTGTATAGCAAATTGGTGAAGCTCATCCTGCATTGCTTCTACCCAACTTGGTTCCTTGAGAGCATCAAAAATTTTCTTGGGTTCTTCCTGTGACAGAAAACAGGCAAACAAACATGCTTGTACAAGAGGGGTATCAACCTTCTTGTGTATATTGGCAATAAATCCACCAAGACCTTGATGGGATCTTCTTGTCTGAACTGGAGCCATAACATCACCAATGATTTGAGATGTGGGGTGATCCTTTGCTGTGGAAGTGAGAACTCCTCCTTCAAAAAGTCTGGTGTCCTCAACTTCACGCTCCATGTTGCCAATATCTTCTTCAGATTCTTCTTGATCAACAGAAATCTCTTCATGGACATTAGAAGGTCCACCCTGTTCAAAATGGGAAGAGAAAAGATGTGCAAAGGTGTCATCAAACTCTGAACCTTGCTTGTCAGCGTTTGGGCTAACAGTGCTTGAACTATTGTTGTCAGCGTCTGATCCATCAGCGTCTGAATTGCTCTTGTCAGCGCTTGATTTCCCTTTGTCAGCGCCTGAAGAAGTATGCATGTTTGTATTTGGTGGTATTTGAACACCACCATTATCTTTCCTAGCAGCAGTAGCAGCAGCATAATACTCATCTGTCCATATAGGAAGTGTAACAAATTCTTGTGTGGGAGATGATTTAACTGCTGGTGGTCCATCCTCCTTAGCAACCTGTATACCTGAAACATTACCAATTCTCTTTTCCAAAACACTTGAAGTTACCTTCACAATGTCTGGATCAGTAACAGGCATATAATTTAAAGCTCTAGATAAAGGTTCTAAGTCAAACAACCAATTTGGACCACTTTCAGGATCACTAAGTTTACTTTCTAAAAACCTAACATGTACCTTTTCAAGTATACGTTTTTCCTTTTTAATGTAAACCCTATATCCTTTACTCTGCACTGAATAACCCATGAAGTAGCCTTCATCACCTTTTGAGTCAAATTTACCTAGGGCCTCACTAGTTTCTAACACAACTACATGACATCCAAAAGGCTTGAGAAAGCCAATATTTGGCTTTCTTCCCCAAAGTAACTCATAAGGTGTCTTATTATGTATCTTGTTGACCAATGCCCTATTTTGAACATAACAAGCTGTGTTAACAGCTTCAGCCCAAAAGGCTATAGGAAAGTGGGCATCAGCCAACATGGTTCTGGCTGCTTCAATAAGGGTCCTATTCTTCCTTTCAGCAACCCCATTTTGCTGTGGGGTTCTAGCTATGCTAAACTGCCTAGTAATCCCTTTCTTGGCACAAAAATCATCTAACAACTGATTTCTAAACTCACCCCCATTGTCACTTCTAATAATTTTGACCTCATTACCATTCTTCTTTTCAATTTGGGTAATGAAATTAATCAGACTTAGGGCAGTTTCACTTTTCTTGGCTAAAAAGAAAGTCCATGTAAACCTGGAGTAATCATCAGTAATAACAAAACAATATGACTTACCCTTCAAACTTTCTATATTAGTTGGACCAAAGAGGTCCATATGCAATAAGTGAAGTGGTTTAGAACTAGAGTGCACCTGTTTAGACCTGAATGAGACCTTGTGCTGCTTGCCCTTAAGACATGCAACACAAGAGTGGTCATTGTGGAAAGCCTTTTCAGGCAAACCATCAACTAAACCAAGCCTCACAAGTCTATTGATATTCTTAAAGTTTATGTGCCCTAATCTCCTGTGCCAAAGATTACTTTCATCTACTGAGGCTTTAGCATACAGACATGACATTTTATTATTTATCTTAATTCCATTAAGATTCACATTATATATGTCTTTATGTCTTGGTGTTCTAAATCTATGTATTTCTCCTCAGGGAGCTTATAATCTTTGCTTAACACCAAGCACTCAGTATCTGTGAAAAGAACCTTATTTTTGTTATCACACACTTGTGATACACTAAACAAATTATAATCCAGTTCTTTTACCAAGAAGACATTCTCAAACCGTAGATTGTTGGTGACAAGTGTTCCTTTTCCAGTGATGGTGCCGTAGCCCCCTCCAAAGTATACTTTATCACCATCTTGAATAGGAGAGAAATTGGTCAGATAGTCTTCCTTTCCTGTCATGTGCCTTGAGCATCCACTATCCCAGTATCCATAATCATTGATCTTCTTCTGAATGCCCTGCACATAAAGAAAACACATTAGTTTTCTTTGGGAACCCAAGCCTTGGAAGACTTGGATTCATTTGGTTGTTCAACAAGAACAGACTTGGTTCTCATAACAACCCCATTTTCATCCCTGTTTGAATGAAATTACCAGTTAACCCCAATTGGTGTTGACAATGCCTTTGAAATATAATGAAACCTGTTGCATGTCATAGAAATACCAGTAGAATTAGGGTTCTGGTCTTGTTTTGGTCTCCATGTTAAGCTAGTAGAAGCTTTAGACCTATTTCCCTGTGGTTGCAAATACCTAGGTTTGGCAGTGTGTCTGTCAGCGCTGAAATTACTCTTGTCAGCGCCCCGATTGCTCTTATCAGCGTTGAACCTAGGGTTTGCTACAGGAACCCATTGCCTATTTGACCAAGTGTTTGACTTTTGAAAAGGTCTTAGGCTTTGTGTGTTAGACCCTCTAGAAAAGAATGGTGCTGGTCTAACAACTTGTGAACTTTTGTTCACAAAGGTATTGGGTCTGACAGTGTTTGACCTATGTTGACTTTTGTCAGCGCTGAAATGGTTCCTATCAGTGTTGACATTGGAAGCGTTGACACATTTGTAGGCCAAATGTGAGAAGCTACCACATGTGTAACAAGCTTTTCTAGACATAGTCTTAGGTCTAGAAGCAAAGAAGCCTGTTCCAGGGTTACTAACTTGGCTTTTTGGTGACCTAGTATTCCTATACATCTCTGCATATTTAACACTAGGTTTTCTAACAGTTTGTGGGCCAAGGTCAACAGCTTTGCCAGTGGTAGGGTGTGTGATCTTAATAGGTTTAGGATCAAGGCTCTTGTTTGGTGTGGGCTCATTTGGACTTTCACACAACAACCCTCCCTTAACAAACAAGGTGTGGTTAGCTTTCTTCCACTCATCTAGGTCAGTCAGTTTTTGCTTGTATTCCTCAACTGGGGAAGTCACTCTAGGTGGAGGAATGAATTCCTCCTCTTGGCATTCTGGCAAGCCAGTCCAAGATAAGTCCTTTGATTGGACACCATAGAAATCCCCAGCTGGTGGTGGAACACCAGTATAATTATTCATCCCAATCCCACTCATATCCTTAGAGTCTCTTTGTTTACTAACACACTCTCCTAGGGATTGTGTGGCCTTATCAAATCTCTGGATTTTAAGACTCACATTATCTTTATTTTTGTTAGCCTCTTCTAACTGAGCTATCAAATCAAGATTAACCCTATTTACTATATCTTGAACATCCTTACTCTGATGTAACTCATGTTTTAAGATATTTATTTGATCCTTTAAATCAAACTCCATTTTCTTATACTCAGCTACTGTCTTTTCTGTTTGGGTAAGAGCAATTTGATAATTAGATACTTTGCATCTTTCAGTACTTGCCTCATCTAATAATTTAACTATCTCTTGTTTTAATTTTTCAGTATTTAAACGACAACCCTTAGAACAGAAAGCATCATCATATACCTCATTATCTGATGAAGAGGAGGAGTGTGCCATGAGAGCATATTCAACATGCTCTTCTTTAACTTCAGCAACCAAAGCTCTGTCCTCTTCCTCATTCTTAGCCATCCAGCTCCAATCCCATTCTCCAACACCATCAATTTGTTGAACAGCAACCATGGCCTTGGGATCTGGGCTCTTAATCATTTGGCTTGAAGGCTTCCCAGCATCAGATCTTCTTGGAGATCTACATTCCCTCATAAAGTGCCCCATCCTATGACAGTTGTAGCACTCAACCTTGGACTTCTCAAATCCAGCAACATCCTTAGCATTAAAGGTCATCTTCTTCTTGAACCTTTTATTGAACCTGTTTGCTCTTAAGCTTACAAGAGCCATAGTCCACTTGATGTCCATTTCTTCCAATTGTTCATCACTTATCTGCTCAAGATCTTCATATGTAATCCTTGAATCACTGGGCAAAGAAGCAATTAATGCACACACAGTATCTAGATCAAAACCAGCAGGTTTAATTCTATCAGCGCCATGATTGTGTGTGTCAGCGCTTGAGTATAAAGCGTTGACAGGATATGATCCAGCGCTGACAGATTGACATCCAGCGCTGACACCTTGAGATCCAGTTGCTGAATGTCCATAGAAGTTCATGGAATCAAATTGGCCTTCACTTTGTGAGAAGAAGGCCATGTTGCTGCTGGAAGATTTATTATCACTTTCCAATTGCCATTCATTCTCCAACAGTCTTAGTTTGTTGAAGATGTCATCAAACCTGGAAGTCTTGTGGGTATTATTGACAAGAATGGATCTTGTCTCAATCTTCCATACATCACCAAGGCTTTTGAGAAAAGTGGCATTCAATTCAGGGTCATCAATCTGTTTTCCCATGAAGGAAAGTTGACTTGTGATGTCAAGAAGTCTACTTCTCACACTGCTGAGATTCTCATTAGGTTGAGCTTTAAAGACAGCATACTCATGCAAGAGTTGCTTCTTCTTTTCTTCTTTTGTGTCAGCATTGCCACCATGTGCTACTTCAAGAGCTTCCCAAAGCTCTTTTGCAGACTCAAAGCGTTTGTACTTGTGCTGATTCTCATGACCTAGGGCATGTTTCAAGATGTTCAAGATTTTCATGTCCACCCTCTTCTTGGCTATATCTTCAACAGCTACAGCTCTCCCATCTCCAGGCTTTTCTACCTTATCAGCTTCAGGACAATTAGGAACAGCTGTCCTTGTGGCAATTGCAGCAGTAATCTTTGCTGCTTTATCGAATGTGTTCCCATATTCGATAATCTCCCAAAGAGTGTAGTCATGAATAGCTATGTATTGCTCAAAATTGGACTTCCAAAGCTCAAAGTTCCTGGCATCAAACATGGGAATTTTGATGCTAGGGTTTGAGAAGTTGTTTTGTAGCAAAGAAGCAGGTTGATCTGTGCCAGACATGATGTTTTTAGGGTTTTGAGAATTTAGGGTTTTTAGGGTTTGGTGTTTTAGGGTTCTTGCGTTACTTAAAGATCAAAAGTTTCTCAACAAGCTCTGATACCACTTGTTGATTCCAAACTTAGATCGATTAAGCTTTGTGTATACGAGATTAGATCAAGTACTACACGTAGAGAAACCTTTGCTTATGAATAAAGTAACAAAGTGTTATGCGGAATTAACACTTGATCTAAAACACAATGATGTTAAACAAACTTTCACTTGTATTAGAATAATCGTACTTGGTTACAATGAAAGAGTTTAACTTGCGAATACTTATGAAAACTGATATTAAACTTTAACCTAAAAGATCTTCTTTTATAGAACAAGAAGTCTTGTACAATAAGCTACAAATCAACTATTCTAGGTAAAGATAAACATAGAAAATACATTGTCGTCTCTATCCTTACTAGAAGTAATCTAGAATATAATAAACGTGTAGCTCACATCTTCCATCAGTGCTTGTCTTCATTCTGTCAACGCTTGACTTTAACTTGTCAACGCTTATGCTGTCAGCGCTCACTTTACTCTTATCAACGCTTAAGTTGTTCTTGTCAGCGTTCAAGTGTTCTGGCCTAAATTTATTCCCAACACCTTTGTGTGTATAATCCTCCTTTTTGTGTGCTTAAAACGTCCAATTTTCTCAAACAGCAGCAAACCTTGTGTTGTCCAATATCCTTCACTGTCCAAGATATCAACATTGTGTGTTGTCCAATATCAGACAACACTTGTCAGCGTTTAAAAATGTATATATCGGACAACACTGTCAACCTATCAGCGTTGACTTATTCTGTCAGCGTCAAAATTAAGCCTGTCAGCGCCTAAATTAAGTCTGTCAGCGCCTAAATAACAAACATCAGCGCCAACTTTAAACCTTGTCAGCATCTTGTCCCAATCACTGACGTCATCAGCGTCTAAATAACTCCCATCAGCGGCTAATTGATCTAGGGTTTTATAAACCCTAAATCATTATTTCATGTGAAAATCCATAAACTGCAGTGAACTTAGACAGCGAATAACTTCTTCATAAATGCTCAGATCGAAGATCCCTTCGGTGAGATCCTAGACATATGTGTCAAGAACCTACAGATCGAATTTCACGACGATCCAACGGTTAACGAAGGAGAAATCGCGTTTTTACTATAACTGTTCACAGAAAACAGCATATGACCCCTGCTGACTTCGACGCTTAATAACTTTTTCTTGGGGATAGATATCGACAATCCCTCCGGTGGATATCTAGATATATGTATGTAGAAAACACATATAAAATTTCGTGGCGATCTAACGGTTCAATAAATAGTTATGCCCTTCTGAATGCTGTTGCGCACACAAAAACGTCCAGAAAAACCCTAGACGGATTTTTCTTTTCTTCACCATACACGAACACCTCGTCGGACCTAGATATCAAGAGCCTTAGGCTCTGATACCAATTGTGGAAACCTTGGTTTCCGGATCTTTTAAGCTACTAGGAATGATCATTGTCATATGATTAAATAATCAAAGCGGAATTAGAACAACAACCATTAACAAGGTGTTTAGACATCATTTTATAAGAGATTGCTTTGAGAAAGGTTTAATACAACCAGATAGGGTAGACACAGAAGATAATGTGGCTGATTTATTAACTAAACCTTTTGATGCTGGAAGATTTCAATATTTGGTAACAAATATTGGAATGGTTAATCTCACTTAATATGTGTTTTTGGAATCTTTTTGTAAAAGTATGTACAGGATAATGCATTGTTATTGGTCTTTGTGATGATTTAGATTTTCCACTTTATTTTACTAACACTGACAAAGGTATATGTAACGCTGTTAAGTGTTATTTTGCCGTTGTTAGAGATATTATTGTCTAACGCTGACAAGAGTTCCTTCAACGCTGTTAAGTGTTGTCGGGACGCTGTCAGCAACAAATGTTAGTTTTGTGGTTTTCATCTAAATGTGCAGGTAGGTGGTAGCTTTATGCCATTGGATACAGAGTTGCTTATGGATCTTTGAAGAGCTATTTGGACATGTTTTGTTTATGGATGATGGTTGGAATATTTATATTCCTATCTTGACATAAATTTTTAATGTTCATATATTTTTTTGAGAACTCATGTATCATAGTTTAAGGGGAGGTTTAAGGAACCTTTAGGACTCTTGGGTATTCTTAGAATACTCTCATCACAATTCTAGATTGTGTCCACAGGTGAGTATGGGTTAGTTTTACTAAACCATGAGGCACTGTAGCATGCATAGTATATCAACTTTGCATGCTGCCAAGACATTTTTGGCCTAGAATTGGTTGTGGTCTGTTGGGAGGCTTGGGAATCATTTTGATATGGGTTTTACCTGGGAGTAACAAGGATTTTATAAGGTAACTTGGTTGTTAAGAATTTTGGTTAGCAAGGGACACTAGAGGACTGTTATGTCTATCTTGCTTATGCAAGTGTGCATAACTGGACAGTGCTTGCCGCCCTATGATAATTATCAGCTTTTGGTTATCTTCTCTAGGATAAATTACTTGTTAAGGTCATTTTTCACTTTTTAAAACAATTTTATTTTTGGATGCTGACAAGATTTTTCCAAGCGTTGTTGTGACCAAAATGGACGCTGACATGGCTTTAGGCGAACGTTGACAAGATTATAGCCGTTGGGCGTTGATGGGTTATATTTGACCGTTGACAAACAATGGGACCTACCCAGTTGTTACTTTTTGACATATTTTCAAGCCGTAATTTTAGGAGTTGTTACTTTCATTAAATGCATGAGATATCTTATAAACTTTTTCAATATTTTCATGATTGATTTTTGAAAATCTTTGCCTATTTTTGGGCCAATCACGTGCATTCATCCACTCCTATAAATTTGGCTCCTATTTTAAACAGGGTATCTATAATTCTTGTCTAACAACTTTTCTCTTATCAACCTTCATCTTTTATACTTCAAATTAACAGCTTTCATCAATGGCACCAAGATTTAACTCAGCAGAATTGGATTTGGGGTTCAAGTCTCAACACAACATGATTGCTTATCTTGTTGCTGATAATACTTTGTTCCCTCAATACACACAGATGGTGGAGTATTTGAATGCATCCCCATTAAGGTATGCTCTTTCTCATGCACCACTCATTCCAGTCACACACATTAAACAGTTTTGGAACACTGTCAGTTCCTCAACAGTTAATGGAGTGACCACATTGACTTCTATTGTACATGGGAGACCTTGGGTGGTTACTGAGGCCTTGGTACGCCAGGCCTTGCATCTTAATGATGCTGATGGTATAACCATTCTTCCCATATCTGAAATAGAACAAGGGCTTAGGGCTTTGGGATACCCTATTCCTGATGAAGGTACTCTTAATAAGTACCATAAGCAGGAATTTCCCCCAGCCTGGAAGTACCTCATTCACATTCTCCTTCAATGTTTGAGTCCCAAATGTACTGCACACAATGAGATCAATAGATCCATTGCAACTGCTATTGTGTGTATTGCAACAGGGCAAAATTATAACTGGTCTAAAATGATTTTTGAAGGAATGTGTAAAAACAAGGGGACAAAAATGACTTTAGCTTATCCCCGTTTTCTGCAAATGGTTTTTGATGCTCAAAGATATTGTTCAAGGGATCACAATGATTTTTATAAGATCCCTGAACAAAAGAAGGCTATTTTTACCAAGATGAATTCACCACCTCATAGAGACCTACCTTTAACCCCAGCCATGCTTGCTGTTATTGCAGCAGCACAACCCCAACCAGACCCTCAACCTCATATTGACCCTCACCCACAACTTGAACCTATCCCTGAACCTTTACCCTCACCTGACCAAATGCAAATAGACCAAAATCCCTTCGACGCTGACACATCTAATGTGGGCGTTGATATGCCTATTTCCAACACTGACACCTTACCATCACAATCCCAAACACCCCTTAACCAACCCACATCTACACCTTCTTCTACACCATCTTCCACACCACCTGAATATAGGTTGATTAAACGCCAAAGGACTGCTGGAGTGTTCTCCTCTGGTGGTCCTAGCCATGTAGCAGAGAGAACCACCACCACAAGTGTGGCTGGTGACCTGGATGAGGCTGGGACTATTGGTTCTGGCTTAGAAGCTGGCCAAGGCAGTCCCACCATAATTAAGTCCTCATCCATGCCCAATGAACCTGACTTGGGAGGTCAAATCCCCATTTTGGAAGAGGGCAGACTGGAACCTATGACGCTTTTAGAATTGACGGCTGTCTGCATTAGCTTGCAAAAGCAAAATGCAGACTTAGTACAAATTGTCAGTAACCAAGGCCTTGAACTCAAAGAATTGAGGGAGAGGATTGTTGTTTTGGAGAGTGCTCATTCAAGGGGAGGTATGGAGGAGTCTTCCAAAGGGGAGGAAGATCAAAGAAATCTGAGTGATAAGAGCAGTCAAGATGGACAATCATTGGATGTTGCTGAAGCTCTTACTACTTTGAAGGAACAAACAGGTTTTGATATGTCCTTGATCTCTCCAACCAATTTAAATTTATCATTTACAGATATGTTGAGAGAGGTTACACAAGGCGCTGAGGGAAAATATTTGAGCGTTGATAAGACAAGTTTGGACGCTGACAGAAGTATTTTGGGCGCTGATAGAGGAAATTTGGGCGTTGACAGATCTGCATATGGAGGTGATGTATTCCAGTCATCATCTATCATCAAAGATGTTCCTACTCAGGTATTATCATCTACCCTACCAACAATTGAACCAACAGATAAGGGTAAGGGTAAGTTGGTAGAAGAAATTGTTCCAAAGAATGCAGCTCAGGTTGAATTTGATAGAAGATTGGCTGAGCAAATGATGGAACAAGGTGAAAAGGAAAAGTCACCATTTGTTGTGACTTCTGAAGAAGAAAGTGATGGAGCTAGCTCGGATTCAAGTGTGATGATTGTTGAACCAGAAAGACTTGAGTATGGTGATGAGCTTGCTGGGGAAAAGCTGAGAGATTTGAAGTTGCAAATTGATTTTGATATGCCAGAGGTAGTTCAGATGTACAATTCTTGGGAAGAAAGCTGTATGGATAATCCAGACTTGACCATTTCAGATCAGATATGGGGTTTGGAAATTCTTCTTAGAGTTCAGAAGGATTGTAAGGTGATGTTGAAGTACAAGGCAAGCAACATTCTCTCTGAATTGAAAAGGGATTGACGGAAGCTCTACTTTATGTTGCTCAAATGTCATGGAGTTGGATGGACACATCAGAAGCTGAAGGCTTTGACATTTGATGAGTTGGAACATAGGGCTTATCCTATTTGGGTGAAAGTGCAAGAAGAAAACACTTTCAGACTTCTTTCAGATGAAAGAAAGGAGCAACTTGCAGAAGAGATGGCAATCAAGAAAGCTATGATAGTTCCTAGACCAGTAAAGAAGGGATTTATTCTTGAGTTTCCAAAAGATATGAATCAACTATATCCAAGTGAAGCCATCATTAGAAAGAGCCTCAAGCTCTCCCCATTAGAAGCTTCAGATATGGTGCATGTGTTACCACTAGATTCCAGGAATCCAATTGTAAGTTATGATGAAGATGAATGTGGATTCTGGAAAATTGGAAGATTTGGCAAGGAGGTACACACTTTTACCACTCTCATATCTTTATTTGCAAGTTGTGACAGAGAAGACTTGGTGGACCTTTGGAGGTTGCTAGAGACCAAGTATGAGGCTGAAGCACCAACTTCAGCTAATGGAATAAAACTTTGGACCACATTCAAAAGAATGTGTGGGACAAAAGAAGAAGATCCTGAAATATGGAAGGATCTTGAAGATGACCTCAGTGGTCTTCAATGGAGGTTATATTCAGCTGCAGGTGTATACCATTTGAGTTCTACAAAGTTTGCTGAGTATTTACTTGTAGATGCTCAGTATTTCATATCCAAGGCTGTTTTGGAGAAGATGAAGGACACCCAGTTGGAGATAGACTATACAAGTGACGTGGCAAAGAATTTGATCAGATTTATTTATTACCAATATGATAAGGTTTGTCAGACTCCTCCAAGTTCTTAATGTTTATTCAGAAACTTGATCATAAGAGTGGATATCAAGTTTAGGGGAGGATTGTTGGGAATAAATTTAGGCCAGAACACTTGAACGCTGACAAG
Organism: Glebionis coronaria; assembly: GCA_025667525.1. NCBI lineage: Eukaryota > Viridiplantae > Streptophyta > Magnoliopsida > Asterales > Asteraceae > Glebionis > Glebionis coronaria. The sequence continues at coordinate 211,705 of JANFOE010001394.1, read as the reverse complement.
AACAACTTAAGCGTTGATAAGAGTAAAGTGAGCGCTGACAGCATAAGCGTTGACAAGTTAAAGTCAAGCGTTGACAGAATGAAGACAAGCACTGATGGAAGATGTGAGCTACACGTTTATTATATTCTAGATTACTTCTAGTAAGGATAGAGACGACAATGTATTTTCTATGTTTATCTTTACCTAGAATAGTTGATTTGTAGCTTATTGTACAAGACTTCTTGTTCTATAAAAGAAGATCTTTTAGGTTAAAGTTTAATATCAGTTTTCATAAGTATTCGCAAGTTAAACTCTTTCATTGTAACCAAGTACGATTATTCTAATACAAGTGAAAGTTTGTTTAACATCATTGTGTTTTAGATCAAGTGTTAATTCCGCATAACACTTTGTTACTTTATTCATAAGCAAAGGTTTCTCTACGTGTAGTACTTGATCTAATCTCGTATACACAAAGCTTAATCGATCTAAGTTTGTTGATCCCAAACTTAGATCGATTAAGCTTTGTGTATACGAGATTAGATCAAGTACTACACGTAGAGAAACCTTTGCTTATGAATAAAGTAACAAAGTGTTATGCGGAATTAACACTTGATCTAAAACACAATGATGTTAAACAAACTTTCACTTGTATTAGAATAATCGTACTTGGTTACAATGAAAGAGTTTAACTTGCGAATACTTATGAAAACTGATATTAAACTTTAACCTAAAAGATCTTCTTTTATAGAACAAGAAGTCTTGTACAATAAGCTACAAATCAACTATTCTAGGTAAAGATAAACATAGAAAATACATTGTCGTCTCTATCCTTACTAGAAGTAATCTAGAATATAATAAACGTGTAGCTCACATCTTCCATCAGTGCTTGTCTTCATTCTGTCAACGCTTGACTTTAACTTGTCAACGCTTATGCTGTCAGCGCTCACTTTACTCTTATCAACGCTTAAGTTGTTCTTGTCAGCGTTCAAGTGTTCTGGCCTAAATTTATTCCCAACAAATTGATCTCACATGGACGTGCTAAAGAAATTCTGGAGTTACTTTGCAAATTTGAAGCTGATATGGTTACGTCTACTAATGGAGGTATTAATGCAGTCTCTTCTCTGTTTAATTCTGAAAATTTCTGTGAAGGGGTTAATATCTCTATTCCTAGGAAGGTCGTTGAAAAAGTAAATACTCGCTACCTCAACACTTTATATGGTTACTTTCTTGGTAAAAGGAATGCATTTCCTGTGGTTGAGTATTTTGCTAAGAATAACTGGCCAAAACATGGTCTTAAGCGTATCATGATGAATGAGAAAGGTTTTTTTTTTCAGTTTGGATCTAGTGAGGGTCTTAATGCGGTTCTGGAAGGTGGTCCGTGGATGGTTCGTAATTCACCAATTTTTCTTAAGAAATGGACTATGAAAACGAATCTTTTAAAGGAGGAACTAACTCGTATTCCGGTATGGGTCAAGTTTCATGATGTCCCGCTACAGGTATTTGAAGAGGAAGGTATTAGTTTAATTGCTTCGTTTCTTGGTAAGCTTATTATGATGGATAAGTATACTGATAATATGTGCACAGAGTCTTGGGGTCGTTGTAGTTTTGCTCGTTGTCTTATTGAGATGAATGCTGATTCGGAGTTTATAGATAAGGTTACTATTGGTGTCCCTGATCTTGAAGGCTCTGGTTGTACTAAGGAATTAATTCGTGTTGAATACGATTAGAAACCGCCTAGATGTCATACTTGTAATATTTTTGGTCATTCCTTTGATTCTTGTCCAAAAAATGTTAAACCTAAAACGGTTGAAATTGTGCCAACTCATGCTGATAATGATGGATTCCAACAAGTGCAAAGCAAGAGGCAGAAGTACAAAGGTAATTTAGGGAATCAAGTTCCGAGAGGTGTCCCATTGAGCAAGGGTTTCCAAACAGGTAAGACGGTTGTTTTTCGACCAAAAACTCACTTGGATTCTACAAGTACGAGTGGTGATAATAGTAGTAAGTTGAATACTAAATCTGGTCACTTGCAGCAGTCTAGCAATCCTAATGGTCCGAACAAGGGTAAAGCTCAAATGAGCAGTGTTTCTACATCTAATAAATTTTCAGCTTTGTCCATGCCTGGTATTGACGAAGGGGTTCACGTAAGCGAGGAAGATAATGAGGAGGAGGAGGGAGTCGAGGTCGTATTTGATGAATCGGTGAATCTTCTCAACACTAATATTGGGGCAAGCACTCCTTCTGGTTGATCCCATGTTTATTTTTTATTATTTTCCTCGTAACTTTATGTTATCATCTTGGTTTTTGTCTAGTTTATATATTTCCAGTATTCTAGACTAGTTAATGTTTATGGCCTGTCATAAACATTTTGTTTAACAAGCTGCCTGTAGCTTGCGGTTAATGTGGCATTTCAGCCACATTCCTTGTACTTCAACGCTTTTTTTGGTTCTATTTACCGGGTCATTGTTACCCTTTTATCTATATATATATATATATATATATATATATATATATATATATATATATATATATATATATATATATATATATATATATATATATATATATATATATATATATATATATATATATATATATATATATATATATATATATATATATATATATATATATATATATATATATATATATATATATATATATATATATATATATATATATATATATATACTAGCGTTGTAACCGGCCAACGGGCGGGGTCGCTTTTTTCTTGTTTAGGAGGGTTTATTATTGTGTGTTTTTAGTTTCTTGAATTTGTAATTTAACCTTTATTATGTTTTAGTTACAGTTTACGCTTAAGTAACGTTTATTTATGGTCAACCGGAAGGATTTTTTTTCTTAATATGAACGAACCACTTGCGATGAACCCGTGACTCAATGACTCGATCTGGTTGACCCAATGATCGATCTCGTTACCCGGTGACTTGACTGGGTTGACCCGATGGTGAAACCGTAACCTAATATATTGCTATAATATGATTCTTAAATTTATATTAAAAATAGATATTTAAAAAAAAATCAATCCGAATTTTAGAAAAATATATATTTTGAAAATTAATAAAAAAATTCCACGTCTAAACCTCACAAACACGCATTAATGAAAATAAAAACCTTTACACTCGGATAAACTTGAAAAAGAATATCAAATTTCACAAAATAAACGTTATGTTATGTTTCAATACTCGAATGACGCAAGTTTAATAGTAGCAATTGTTATTTTGGGTCTTTAAATATATTTTTATCTGACGCTAGTTTTTGTGTTTAGTATTTATCATGTCCAAACCTTTACACTCGAATAATTATTGAGCTGCGAAAATAAATCCGAAATTTAGAAAATAAAAAAATTTGAAACTTAAAAAGAAAACTAATAAAACTATTTCTAAAATTAAAAACAAAAAATAAATAGGCTGTTTAGTTGTGGAAAACTTTTCATAATTTTCTACTTCTAAATTTCTAGAGAAGGAAAGAGTCTTCTTTTGAACTGTTTAGATGGTATTTTTTTCTTTTTAAAAGAAAATGAACCATGTTTAGACGAAAATATTTTCAACCATTTTTTCATGATCAACCCTTTTTCACGTTTTTGCCATTTTTTTTTACATTTTCATATGTTTTTTCACGTTTTCGTAAGTTCTTTTACGTTTTCATCAGCTTATGGTTTCATCAGATATTTTATGTTTTCATCAGTATTATTATGTTTTCGTCCGATTTCGTCCATTTTTAGGGTTCCATTAATGTTTTTACGTATTCGTCAGTAATTTGACGTTTTCGTCAGCATTTTTATGTTTTCATCGATAAGTTTACGTTTTTGTCAGTAATTTTACATTCTCGTCAGTATTTTTACGTTTCCTTAGTATTTATACGTTTTCGTCAGTATTTTTACGTTTTCGTCCAAATTTTTACGTTTCGTCAGTATTTTTGTATTTTTCGTCAGTATTTTTACGTTTTCATCCATTTTCTGCTTAGCATTTTTTGCACATTTAGGACGAAAACGTAAAAATACCGAAGAAAACTACAAAATACAGATGAAACGTATAGTTACTGATGAAAACGTAAAAATACCGATGAAAGACGTAAAACGCTGATGAAAACGTAAAAATTATACTAAAACGTAAAAAATCGGACGAAAACATAAAAATCAGATGAAAACGTAAAAAAGTGACTTAAACGTAGAAAATCGGTTGAACACGTAAAAAATCGGACAAAACGAAAAAAAAATCGGACGATAACGTAAAAAATCAGACGAAAACGTAAAAATAATGACGAAAACGTAAAAAATCGGAAGAAAAAGTAAAAAACCAGACAAAAACATAAATATTCTGACGAAAGCGTAAAATATTGACGAAAACATTAAAATACTGACGAAAACATAAAAATTCGGACGAAAACGTAAAAATTCGAACAAAAACGTAAAAATACCAAAAAAAAACTTAAAATTACTGATGCAAACATAGAAATACTGACGAAAACGGACTTTATCGAAGAAAAAAACTTAAAAGTACTGAGAAAACGTAAATATACTGGTGAAAACTTAAAATTATTAACGAAAACGTAAACAACTGACAAGAACGTGAAAAAGTAACCAAACAGTAAAAATAACAGACGAAGACATAAAAAACTGACAAAACATAAAAAAAAGCCAAAACGTGAAAATTGAAGAAACATAAAGAAAACTGACTAAAACGTAAGAAACTGTCGTAAAGTAAAAAATTTGAAAAAAACGTTAACAAACTGACGAGAACGTAAAATTGGTTATAATAAGTGAACATGTTTTATTTTTATTTGGGAAAAAACATAGAAATGGTAATATGGGGTTTTCTGGTTTCTATGGAAATAAACATGTTTTAATCCAAAATTTAGAAAATAATAATTTGAAATTTAAAAAGAAAACTAATAAAAATATTTTTTTAAGTTAAAAACAAAAAATAAAGGTATTTAGTTTTAGTGAGTTTAAGTATAAGGGTTAGTAACAATTAAACAAAAACCTTACCATAGCAAGTTGGTAAGTCTGCTTACCCCTAAACGAAATGTCCCATGTTCAATTCTTGCAAATGGCAGATTTTTTTAATAAAAAACAGAAATAATAAAAAACTGCGTTTCAAAAACGCAATTTTCAAAACGGCGTTTCCAATCAAAACTTCATTTCGAAACAGCAAGTTTCAAACTGTGTAGTTTCTAAAACGCAATTTCCGAAACGCAGTTTCAGAAAAGTGCCAAAATAGCGTTTCCAAAACGCACTTTCAGAAAAGTGCGATTTCAAACCACAAAAAACGCGTTTCGAAAACTCAATTTTCAAAACTGCTTAGTTTCGAAAACGCAATTTCCAAAAAAGCGTTTCCAAAATGCAATTTCAGAAAAGTGCCAAAATAGCGTTTCCAAAACGCATTTTCAGAAGAGTGTGATTTCAAACCACAAAAAACATGGAAATTGAGATTTTCTAGGAATTTCTCAAATCCTATTGGTTAAAAGATGTGACTGGGATATGACTGGATTAAAAAGTGTGGTTTCAAGTCATAATTATACCTATATATAATATAAAGATATATATATATATATATATATATATATATATATATATATATATATATATATATATATATATATATATATATATATATATATATATATATATATATATATATATATATATATATATATATATATATATATATATATATATATATATATATATATATATATATAGTGTTTTGCTGGTTAAATTTATAGATGCAGGTTAATCATCATCTTTATTTTATTAGTTTAATTTATCTGATCATCATCATCATGACTCGCGAATAGTAGTAAAAACAAGTAAGGATCTTGTGGGATATTAACGAGTGAAGTTGTTGTAGGAAAGCGTATCCAAGAGCATGATGCTAAACGTTTACACAATGCTGCTAGCCAAACCACTGTTGGTCAAACAGGTCACACACACGAATAGATGATGTGTGTCTTGCATATCATCTCAGCTCTCCTTTTATAACTGAGGCTATTATATATCTATGAAATACTTTATCTTCGTATGATCCAACTGCCATGTTTTATCGGTAAAGGGTCAACTAATCAGACCTTTTAGACCAATAAATCTTATCACATAATGTGAAACAATGACTAATATGAAAAACATTCATCAAATAATCTGAAACAGTGACTAATCTGTGATGACGTGGCAGCATATGTATACATTATACATTACAGATACGTCAGCGTTCAGATGGTTGGGAGTCATGTGTCTAGAATACATGATATTTAAGTTCTTTATCTTCTTTTTTATATTGGGATATTTTAGGCACAGAGAAATATGATTTGGACTCTTCACAAAACAACTGCACAAAGCAGGAGATATGGTAAATTTTACCTTGGGGGAAATATTACTCCTATGCTGTTTCAAGTTCTCTTATTAAGTTTCGTACATTGATTACCAACTCTTAGTATATCTGATATCACATCATTTACAACCTACACTGGCCTTACCAAAACTCACTGTGACATCACTATCACCACCAAAAACATAATGACCTAGAAGTGCTGAACATCTCAAAAACTCAAAATTATAAGATTGCTCAGTGATACTTCTTTTAGGGGTGTTTGGGATTATTTATTGACATAAATACTTACATGGTTAATGGCCTGTTGGATCTTTATAATAAACAAGAGAAGTCAGTTTTAGTGGGGCAACACTATTTGTTCTGGTCTTATTTATTTTCTATTTTATTAAATAGCATTATCTTGCATTTCAATCTTTACAACATTAAATTTTATGTCTGAACTAAAGAACACTTATGAAGAAAATCCAACTGAAGTAATTGTTGTTGGTTGGCACATCTCTGCTTTGTGATGCATGATGCTGGTGTTAGCGTATCATCCACATTAACATGTCATCTTTTTTCCTTTTTAAGTTTTTAAATCATCCCCATTAACATGTACTACATTTACAGAACCATTGCATTCAACAAGGCCTTTTATCTTTAGAGATCAGCAAGAAGTTGCAGATAATGCAATAATACTTTAGTCTTGACATATATATGAATTACAAAATCAGACCAAATTGTTTGTAGTCAGCATGCACGAGGTGACTTCCGTTTTTCAAAATGCCAGTAGCAAACTGCCTGAACCACCTATCTTGCCCCGTTAATGTTTGGAATATGCATTGTATATTTTAATGTATGGAAAATGGGCATGTAATACTTGCACTCGTGAAAAAGAAGAGTTTATATATAGAGACATATGAAACATTGTATAAATTATATACCCCTCTTTAGCCGTTAGATGATGCTTAAGGACTGAACGATCATGATATATGAAGTTCAAGATGGAATTCCAAATCCATCATGATATATGAGGATCGTCCTTTTCTTCAGTCTACGAAGAATTCTATTAACAAGGCATGAGTATCAGCAGTCAAATCATTTAATTCAAATTATTAGTTGATTATTGTATATTATGATCTTTATCTCATTAATATGGAATTCCAAATCCATCATGATATATGAGGATCGTCCTTTTCTTTAGTCTGCGAAGAATTCTGTTAACAAGGCATGCGTATCAGCAGTCAAATCATTTTATTCAAATTATTAGTTGATTATTGTATATTATGATCTTTATCACATTAATTGTTATTAAAAGTAATATTTGGACAAAAGGTATCCAATTCGACCCAACCGGCCAGTGAAAGGTTATGCAAGTTTGAAAATACACTGACTTTGTGTTTTCGCGTATATAATTTATTGGTTGATTGAATATCAGTTTCTACACTCTCTTCATTTAATTACTTTATTATATCTACCATCATAAATAATATCTAGGTTAAGTATTTTATAGATCTAAACTCTTCTGGTCATCTCCATCGTTACCAAATGTTCAGCATGGCGATGCTAATGGGCTGTGCGCTTCCCACCCCCTTTTTGACACTTTCTTTAGATGAAATATTTTCATACCCATTAAAGTGGTGTAATCGATTTAACTAAGTTTCAGTTTATCGTAACTGGCATAGAGGTTTTGGGTTAGTTTTTTGTTGATGATATCATACCAGTTAATATATGAAGACTACACGTAACCACACAAACCATTTTTATTGGTTTGCTTATCACTTCTAACTTAGTATGTTTTAGGAACGTGTGTTCCGACGTTTCTATTTTGCTTTCATTATAAGGTTCCAGACTGATTAAGAAGCAAGGTTTTAAAGAATTATTTTGTGACCTTTCTATTTTACACTCATCGTTTGAGCTTTGTCCGTGCTATAGGATTCAATAACTATATGTTCCACCTAAATCATGACAGTACTTTTGATTGATTATAAGTTTGAAAACGTGCCTACTCAGTAGTTATCTAGGTCCAAGAGTCTAATTTGTCACTTAAGGTACCCCAGTCATAACTATGTTTAATAACCAAACTTTTGTAATAAGTATTGGCTAGATGGGGATGTGAGTTCATTGATCATGTTTCTTTTTGTATAAAAATAGGCTCAAACATGCCAAAGAATAGAGACTCAGAAGGAGGTTGCTGGATTTCATGCTCAAATAGAAGCCGATTTTCAGTGGAAACTTGCAGAGATATGTTAGTTTTTTGTAAGAATTTCCTTTAATCTTCATTGTTTAAAACCCGTCCGATGGATGGTTATGACTTATGACTGTCGTTTAAGTTTTTTTACTTGGTAAATATTTGTTTCCAAACACTTGATGGATTGTAGAAGTTGTACAATTTAGCTTTCCCCCAATCAATAGTATGGTTGATTATGTTTTCTGTTCTCGACAGACTGTTGTATTAATATCCGGAGTTTACAATTTGGTCATGGGAGGGGGCTGCTGCAGGGAGGAAGATTCTCATTTTTCTCTCTCTCACTCTTTTGTGTAACCTTTTTTATTATATTTATTTTTGTTTCATCTTTATCTAAACTTTCAGGTGATCTGTCTTTGAGCTGAAGCCACGGACCACCTTTTGGATGTCAATGCTCACAAGTAAAGTTAGCACGTATGCTCAACACCTAAACTAGGCAATGGTCGGATTGAGAATGTTGTTAGTATTTTTATTTAGTTCTATCTCGGTTTCATACATATATTAGTTTATCTCAGTACAAAATCTGTTCAGATTTTTTAGATGTACATTTAAAAAATGTTGTTGCACCATTATGATTTGCAATCGAAGACTTATATCAATATTTTTCCCCACCCAGTAGAAACTCAGAATCAGTATTATGATTAAAGTTACGATCTCGAAGGTAAAGAATTCAAAAGCTGTTTGGTACCGGTAGTTGTAGCGCTGCAGCATGCTTTGCAACTGGCGGAGTTGCCTTAGTTACTAGGTTTGTTTCTTTCTATACTTTTATTGATATAAATAATGTTTTTCTGTTATATTTTAATGGTCTTACAGAGACGTCTGCTTAAAATTTGGTCCTATTATTTAATAATGAGTCTATGTAGAGGTACTTACCACGCACTGGACTGCCCTGCTCAACATCGTGTTTTTTAATGTATACTTTGCACTTATATAAACTTGCTAAAGACTATGTACAAAAATCAACTTAGACTAATAATGAATATTTAGGTTATAGACTTTTTTGTTCTGAGTCCGTCACTGATTCTCAGGTAGCGACCCTTCCGCTACCACGGCTAATGGCGGCGCTCCTGCCCAAAACAACACTCAGTTTCCCTGGATATGGGTCTCAAAAGTTTTTGATAAATCCGGACCATTTAACATGACTGATTTTAGTTTGCTTACGTGGTTAAAAAATCTTAGTTGGTATTTGCTTAACTTAATTTGAAATTGTTGATGTGACAGTAGTTTCTAACCAAAGTGGTAGGACATTGATACTTAGCAATTCTGAGCATTGTGTTATGCATGTTTTACAGATCGTACAATCAATCTAAAGGGTTGGACGAGTTTTATAAATGTGCTTATTTGACACATTTTACTTTTTTCCAAGAATCAAGGTCATTCATGTAGCAAGTAAATTTCTCAGATAATATAATGTATCAATGGGAATAAAAGACAGATCTTTTATTTTTTTTCATTAAACTATATGTCTTATTTGTAGGTCTCCTTTAGTGTTATGGGTTACGTTTTTACCCATAAGGTTTGAACTTTTCTAGAGCTAGCAATGCAACCATTGTGTATTAAGACTGATCATTGGGTTGTTTGTGTTTGATAATGGGTTTAATGAACTGCTAATAGTGTAGGTAAAAAACTTTCTGAACATGTTAAACAGATCAAACATTAATGTGTATCATAAATTGCTAATGACATTCTAGATTGTGTTATCGTTGAAAGGAATCATAATATCGAATGTTTCCAGATGTTGTAGTCATTATGTGTTGCAATGTGTGGTGAGGAGAAGCGATTACGGTAGAACAATCTCCTGCAGCCCCTTCAAAGCTCGAAGATTATGTTAAGTTGAACTCGCAATTATAATGAGTATAACAAGACGGTATGACCACTCCAAATCTGACTGTTTGGTCTGAGGTTTATTTAACAGTCCTAATACATTAGCATCTTACAATAACAAATATGAAATTATAGCTCTTAGAGTATATACTTCGTTGTTGAAACAACAAGCCAAAGCAACCCTGAGGTTTGATAAGTACACGACTCTTGAAAACATAGCAGCAGACACCTTTCCAACCCACTACTTTCGATTCACTTCATATAACCAGTTGGAATCAAAGCTTCCCAAACCAGACAAAAAATCAAAGATGCAATATCTCGTGCTAATAGGTAATTTTTTCAACGTCTACCTTTACAACTTAATTGCAGCCTAAACTTCTAAATTCTCGACATGCTTACAGATTACATAGGATGTATCCGATCAGTATGCTGTATCGACAACTATGGCGACCGCAACCAAATCCAGAAGATACGCAAAAATATTGATATCGAAAACCTCAAGTAAGTAACCATACGAAGCAACCAAATTTAAATGATTAAATTGAAAACCTCCTCCTTGAAAAACTTATTCTTCCGACAGTGGAAATGTTATTTAATCGAGACTCTAGGATGTAGTGTATCAAGATAAAGAGGTATGAAACCAAGTACTTGACGTACAAGGAAAGACCGATGTGTTCCAGTTCCACTTCAACACCGCCTACAACATCACAGACCTGGCCCTAGATGATGTTTTTTGATATCAAACAACGAGATGAAAGCACAAGCAACGCACAAGAACAACCAAAAGGTAAGGCCTACTTAAGTCTCTTATTATCACTAAACCATATGCGCCATGTAAACACCCAACTACATTCACGAGATTATGGTGAGGGCACTCAACATTTTCTTCTACTAACATATCAATCAGTTATAAATCTTTTTGTTCAACGCTAAATGGTTGCACTGGCTACCTAAACCTGGTGATGGTTGCCAAAACGAAGTCCAACTAACTGATCTGGTAATTCAATGGTGACATGCCCAAATATTCAATGGCCCGATCAGACCCATTATGTGTTTGACTTATGATAAATAGCTGACCTATTGTAAGGCGTTATCTGATTGATTATGTTATTGACATAATTTAATGGAGTGAGAACAGCTATTGATAAGGGTTGGTCATGTAAGGATGAAATTTAATCCCCATCTTAAGAAAAGTTATTTGTTAGTTTATTTTAATGGTTTTATTTTTGTCATAATTAGTTTTTATGATCAATTTGTCGGTGCTAGATAATTTAGAACATTTTTGCGTGATGTTTGATTACAATGCTCTATTTGTCGACATTCTCATTGACTATCAATAACTATTTATTGGACTTTTTCTGATAATTTCATTGTAGGGAATGCTGCAGGTCTAAAGAAATGGATTTGAGTTAGTTATTCAACGAAGCCAAATCTGCTTGAAGATGAAAGAGTTCTGATCTAGAGTTCTGCTGCACCTGCTGCATCATCTTTGGTAGGGCCTTATTTGGATAAAAATGATGTCAACAAGCATGAGACCGATGAGATCCATAATCCCATAACTATGATAAAGGTAAAATATGTAAATTTTTAGGGAGTACATGAGTTTTAGTAGAAAGTTTGCACTGGTTTGCTGGCTATAAAAACGCACTATTTGTGCACATGTAAGATGTGTTGGAGATCTGTAATTGCTTGGTCATTTTTGCAAGCGAATTGGAGGAAAGAAATAGCTGCAACGCATTGTTACCATATAATCTAAAGATGGTTAGGAATTTTATCAAAGTCTATTTAAACTTCTGTAATTTGGCTTTAATGCCTAAAATCAAGAATGTATATACCACAGTTGATCTTTTAAGAAGACATATATATAACAAAGGTTTGAACTGGTATTTCGCCTGTTAAATAATACAATACGTGATATTATGACTTGCAAGACAAGTGATCGGTTGTCAAGATCTTGGTTTGGCACATTTCGGCTGCGCATTGTAACCTTGTCCAAAAGTATGACCTTATTTTCACAACAAATGATAAGACAGTGTCTTCTTTTCTTATTCGTTTTCTGTTAGTAAACTTTCCATCTAAGTTAAGATTAGTACTTTTAGATGTTAATGACATAAGGAACCTTAAAAAAAGATAACAAGGCCATCATTAATGTAAATCTTGAAAGATAACCTCATTCTATATGTTGTAACTGTATAAGTTTGCTCTCATGATTACATAATAAAAGTATGATAAGCTAAAGCATTGAGAATATTGATTTAAAGGTTGTACGCATTCCCTTGGGGTGGTTTGCAACCCATTTGACCCGTTTGACTTATCACACTTTTAGCTAAATCTTTCAACATGGCTCGGTTAAGATTAAACATGAAAGTCACATTGTAACCATTTCACTCAATTAAGATTCATGTATTGAACCAAATGGTGGATTTAGTAGTGAAAAATAATACTCGGGAAATGGAGATAATGTAATTTCGTTGATTGGCGAGCTGGAATGAGGAGTTGCACATATATATATTTTTCGGATAAGATAACTAGTTTTAATTAAATAAAATTTGTAATAAATCTTCAAATTTTAATATATTGAACTTTATTTAATTCTTTACAACATATATTAATTTGACCATTTTAAAATTTAATTTTAATTAATGCATTTTACCCTTTTACTTCTAATTAAGTTTTTTTAATCATTTTTTTTGGGTAAAAGGGACTTACCTCGGTAAAATATATTACACCAAAAAAACAGTTAAGTACAATGGAATGTGGCTAAAGTGCCACATTAACCTCAAGCAAAGCTTGAGCTATCACTAACACATATGACATGCCAATCATTTATCGGTTGCTTTTATTTGAAAACAAATCGTTTTTAAGTCGCACTCTGTCGCTGTTGTTGGTAACATTAAAGACACAAATCCCACGTAAAAAGTTAGATATTTTAAACTGATATACTAACTAAAATTGTAAATGTGATATTGAGTAAAATACGTCTTTTAGGAAAAAGAACGTATAAATGCGGCAAGTATTAAACTCGACGATTTAGGAAAACCGACAAGTCGAATAAGTGCGGGTTCGTTCTCGAAGGAGGTGTGTGGATTAATGTGCCAATATATAAAATCAAGTTTGGATTAGTAACGTTTTTGGTTTGGAAGAGAAAAAGTAAAGACGAGCTACGACTACGGTTAAACTACGACGTTATGACGTAGAACGATGACGTAATTACGTAAAACGCGACGAAATTAAAAATTAAACCTAAAAATTAATTAAAAATTAAACTAAGTCTAAAATAATATAAATAAGGATAAAAATCCAACATATATATTTTAAAACCTTTTATTAATTAAATATTTAATTTTAAATGCTAATTAAAGCCCTAAAATTAAATATAATTAACAAAAAGCCCAAAATAATATTTTATTGAACAAATAACTCACTTATATTATTTAAAGACTAAAAAGTATTTTTCCTAAATTTTTAAAACTATTTTTCTATTTTTAAAACACTAAAAACTATTTTTAAACTAAAATAATCATAAAAAATAATAAAATAATGCTAAAAATAATTTGAAAATTTTAAAAATCCTAATTTATACTAAGGAACAGTAGAAAAATGAAAAAGTTTGAAAAATGTAAAACTTTTCACTAAAAGACAAACTGATATTATTTAAACCCTAATTAAACTAAATTTAATTCTAAAAATTATTTAAAAAGTGAATAATAAAAATATTTTTAAACCAAAAGTCTTAAAATATTTTTCTAAGTCTATGAAAATTTATAAAACTGAAAAATATTAACTTTTGTCACTAAAAGACAAAAAACAGCTAATTAAAAAGTAATTTAAATAGCAATTTAATCTAAAAAATATGAAATGAACAGTAACTGAAAAATAAAATGAACAGAAAAATCATAAATAAAATAAGAAAAATAATAAAATTGGTTTCAATGTCTAACTCCTAAATAAGTTCACTAAAGACAAAATAGTTAGAAACTGACAATGACACTTCAAGGACTTTTGTCCTTGAGCTTAGCAGTACCTAGAAATACACTAGCAGGGGTAACTTTGTTCCCACTGCTAGTGCAAAAAACAGGTCTAAGCAAAGAATGACGTGTAGCTTTTGCTTTGCTTGATTACTTGGACAAAGATTGGCCCCTACACTCAGTGGAGTGTAGGGAGTCTATAAAAAATATAAAAACACCAAGTTCTTCACAAATATTTCACAAAAAATACCAATAACAGTCACTATATATGCTATATGGGGGCTGTGGACTTTTGTCTGGTGCAACTGACCACTAGGCCGAGTTTTAACAAGCCAAAACTTGCACACAACTTAACCAAATCACATACAACCAATTACAAACCCTAGCTAAACCTATCTTCCAACAACTGATCAGATTTGATAGTCAAATTGCACAAAAATAGGCAGAAAAAAGGGCTAGCAGATTTAGCTTTACTCTACCAAATTTTAACATGCATCTTTCTTTTAAATCCTGTCTAAACTCAAAACTTATGACTGAACCAACCTAAAATTATCAAAAGGAGTATGTCTAGATGTATTTTAAGCCAAAAATGTGTCACCCTATTCAACTAAAACCCACATCCAAACACCCTCTTAATTTCTGAAAATGAAAATAAACAAGCCAAATCTATACCAAATCAATTAAAACTGATTATAATCATTCTAACATGCATATATTCAGCAAACAAACTAAAATAGACTATCATACACAACACACAAACAGGTTCATACCAATTTACACAAAATCACTTAGAAGCCTTAGAAGGAGGGTTCAAGCCCTAGGTTTTTTTACCTTGTGGGACCCACATCCGGGCCCTACTATGGCTGCAATGCCATCTCCTTACAAGCTGGGGCTTGTGCAGTGAGCTTGTGCAATGATGCTGCTGAATGTAGAGAATGGTGGTGTGACTTTCCTAGTCACACCCAATATATCTTGAAAATGGAACTTCCTGAAAAACCTGCTAAGACCAAACAAAAGTTATCTATAACAAGGGGCTAATAAGCTATAAGTGTGAATTATTGAACAAGTCAGCTTATAGCTTATAGCTTATAGCTTAAAAATGAACTTTACTTAAAAACTGATTTTTCTTGAAACTTTTGGAACCACCAAATCTTGACAAAAGAGTTATTTAAATTGAAATCAGTATTATGAATCCACTATCACTTCATCATAATACTGATTGTGCAACTTTGAAAAAAACTTCTTCAAGAATCCTTAAAAACGTATATTTCTGAAAATGCCCTTTTTTGTTTTGAAAATTGAAAATCTTATGAAACCTTAAACTAACTTGCATCACAACTTAAACATTACACTAGAAAAGCAATAGAAGTGGAACTCAGAAATTTTAGACAAAATGAAAGTTTTTCATTACTTTAAATATTCAATGAAAAAAAATTACAATTTTGAAAAATTCTGGAACAAGGGTGATGCACAAGTTGCATACTCCTTATATACTACTTAATGAAGATTCTAGAAAAGCTAAACCCTATTATACCCTAACAAACATCAATGGCGGCAGAATTTTCTTTCTTTTCATGATTCGATTTTCTATCCTGTTAATCTCTAAATCTTATAACAATGCTGGTTTCTCGATTAATCTTTGATTAATCTAGAGTTAACATAGTTGTTATTTGGTTGACAGTTTTTCTAGGGTTCTATAATCGTGTCTTATTTGTTATTCTGCTGCGTTTGTTGTGCTTTGTTTTTCATCTTGGTCGGTTCGTGAGTCTTTTCCCCATTGTTTACCTTCACGATTGTTACCTGTGTGACGTGTATTGTCGTAGCTATTAGGGTTTGGTTTTGTTTCTGTTACGGTTAGGGCTTGGATTGGCTATTCAATGGTCGGTTGACCTTCTATAGTTTATTTAATTGGTCGGCTGACCTTACTTTTTGGTCGGCTGAAATTAGTATTCTTGGTCGGCTGACCTTTAAAGCAATAGTTTATTCATTGGTGCTTGATCGTTCTTTTATTTAATTGGGTTATCACAAGTTAGTGGTGGGTGACCTTCAATTTGGCGGCTGACATCCTAGCATTTATTGTGACGGATGACCTTTGTTTTGGCGGCTGACATTGAGATTCTCTCGTCTCAATTTTCACGTTGCATTTACTTTGGCGGCTGATTAATTAAGCAGGGGTTTCGGTTGGTGTGTTAGGGTTTCGGTATTTATTAATTGTTATTGCAAGTTTTGATTTCACGTGGCATTGCAGTTGGGTGCGATTGGAATTATTTAAAGACGTCCTCTTCTCAGGTTTGGCTATTTGTTGAACCGATAGATTCATCATGTCTTCAAAACCAAGTGTTGAGGTAATTGAGTCTATTGCATCTAAGATTAATGCTATGCAGCCACTTGACATTAAAAAGGTGCTTGGATTGCTTGGGGTTGTTATCACCAAGATTCAAGATATTCGTGCTGTTGGGCAAGAAATTAAGGATAGAAAGGATCCTGTGTGTGCACTGATTTCTAAAGAGCGTTCTAAGGAAATTGTGGCATTACTGTGTAAACTTAAAACTGATATGATTGCTTTTCCCCATGTGGTTAAGGCAACCTCTTCTAGTGATGGTTTCGTTGACTTGATTGAAAAAGCTGCCATCATCAATGGAATGCATCCGTGTAATCTACATGATGTTTCGGAGTTATTTGGTGTTACGATTCGTACGGTTTGTGATGCAGGTGTATTTATGCATAAACTAAAGATGGATAAATATCCATTATGGGCATTGCTTTCTCAAGATCGTGCTAAAGAAATTTTGGATCTACTTTGCAAGTTTGATGCTGGAATGGTTACATCCACTAATCAAGGTATTAACTCTGATGGAGTCTCATCTTCATCTAATTTTCATTGTGTTAGTGACAGTGTTTGTGAAGGGGTTAATATCTCGATCCCTAGGAAGGTTGTTGAGAAAGTAAATACTCGTTACCACAATACTTTATATGGTTATTTTCTTGGTAAAAGGATAGCGTTTCCTGTGGTGGAGTATTTTGCTAAGAATAACTGGGCCAAACATGGTCTGAAGCGTATTATGATGAATGAAAAAGGATTTTTCTTTTTTCAATTTGGGACTTGTGAGGGGCTTAATGCGGTTCTTGAAGGTGGTCCGTGGAGGGTAAGGAATTCGCCTATTTTTCTTAAGAAATGGACTATGAATACGAACCTTCTAAAAGAGGAACTAACTCGTATTCCGGTATGGGTTAAGTTTCATGATGTACCGCTACAAGTGTTTGAAGAGGAAGGTATTAGTTTAATTGCTTCGTGTCTTGGTAAGCTTATCATGATGGACACTTATACTAATACTATGTGTAAAGAGTCTTGGGGACGTAGTAGTTTCGCCCGGTGTCTAATTGAAATGAATGCTAATTCGGAGTTCATGGAAAACATTACTATTGGTGTACCCGATCTTGAAGGCCCTGGATTCACTAAGGAAACTATTCGCGTTGAGTATGAATGGAAACCTCCTAGATGCCCTACTTGTAGTATTTTTGGCCATTCATTTGATACTTGTCCGAAAAATGTTAAACCTAAAATGGTTGAAAATGTGACAACTCATGTTGATAGTGATGGTTTCCAACAAGTGCAAAGCAAGGGGAAGAAGAACAAAGGTAACTTAGGGAATCAAATCCCAAGAGGTGTTCCATTGAGCAAGGGTTTTCAAACAGGTAAGTCTGTTGCTTTTCGTCCAAAAAATCACTTGGATGCTACAAGTAAGAGTGGTGATAATGGTAAAAAGTTGAATACTAAATTTAGTCAGTCACAGCAGTCTAGCAACTCTAGTGGTCTGAATAAAGGTATGGATCCAATGAGCATTGTTTCTACCTCTAATAAATTTTCAACTTTGTCCAAGTTTGGAATGGAAGAAGTGGTTCAAGTTAGCGAAGAAGATAATGAGGAGGAAGTCGAGATTGTCTATGATGAATCGGTAAATCTTCTCAACACTCATATTGGGGCAAGCACTCCAACTGGTTGATCCTATGTTGATGGTTTATTATTTTCTTCGTAATTTTATGTTTTCGTCTTGGTTTTTGTCTAGCTTATATTTTTCATCATTCTAGACTAGTTAATGTTTATGGTCTGTCATAAACATTTGTTTAACAAGCTGCCTGTAGCTTGCGGTTAATGTGGTA
Organism: Glebionis coronaria; assembly: GCA_025667525.1. Classification (NCBI taxonomy): domain Eukaryota; kingdom Viridiplantae; phylum Streptophyta; class Magnoliopsida; order Asterales; family Asteraceae; genus Glebionis; species Glebionis coronaria. Next base: position 193,199 of record JANFOE010001394.1, on the reverse strand, counting down.
TTTCAGCCACATTCATTGTACTTCAACGTTTTTTTGGTTCTATTTACCAGGGTCATTGTTACCCTTTTACCAAAAAAAAAAGAAAAGCTAAACCCTAGTAAATGAAAGTCCTAAACTGCCCTTGGACGAATTTGAATTTTGCTGATTTTCTTTGGTCAAAACATTGCCATGTGATCTCTGAAATGGAATCTTCAATCTAGAACGTTAAAATGGTCTTGGGGACCAAGAAAATCGTTTGGAGACGTTGATTCTCTGAGGGATTCATTTTTTGCTATTCTTGGTGTAGCAGGGGAAGGACGGGGGACCCATTTGGGTCACGGGATGGGTATGGTTTGTTGTGGGTTTTGATTAGGGTGTATGGGATTAGTGATCTGGAGATTTTAAGAAGAAACCCCTTTGTTTTGAAGAATTAAGGTTCTAGGGTTTATGGTTAATTGGGTTTAGGAGGGTAGTGTTTGATTGGTTTTAGGATAATTAAGTTTTTAAAAAACTTGTTTACCCCCACTTTTCACAACTGATTAATAAATCAGTTCTTAGGTAATAAGTGGGTTGTGACGTGTGTGATTGGAGAGATTTGATTGGCTGGGGTTTTAAGTGGGGTGACGTGTCATGGGCTGATAGGGTGATGGGGGTTTAGATGTTTGGACAATTTCAGTCCCTTACTTCCCTTAATCTTGTCATTATAAGTTACCAACAACATTTCTCAATTCCCTTTGTTAAATACTTTGAGCTTATTACAATTTCAGTCCTTCCAAGTTTAAGATGATGAAACCAAGGGCTAATCTTGTAATCTTTGGAATATTCAAGGACCAAATATGTACAATCTTGAAACTTAAGGACCATACTTGTAATAGTTGAGATTTACAAGGGCCAAAAGTGACAAGTCTTCAAAAGTTGAGGGACCATTCTTTTCAATCTTCAATTCTTCAAGGGTAATTTTGGAAATTCCATGATTTGGGTCCGGTTCTTTGTGCGACTTCGTTTCTCGTGTTCGTTTTTGCTTGTTTCCTTTGATCTTTTGGTGAATTCACGATATCCGTACCTAAAATACACAATGAACAAACACAAGTATCATAGCACTTCCAAAATTCATTTTATGATGACATTTATTGAAGACATAATTTAAATAAACTACTACACGTGTTTTAGACATAATGTATTGTTTTCATCACGATTAAGTGACTTTTGGGATCATAGAACAAGAACACGTGAATGCTTCGTTAGAAATAATTTCGTCGTCCTCGATTTTCACCCAATTTCATGCTAAGCGTGTGACGAGATCATTGTTATTATAAGTTAGCAACACAATCATTACTCATGAGTGTTAATTATATACCTAAACTCCCTTATTCCTACTTGGTATCTCTTATATTTTATTTTGTCTTAATGATCACGAGGATACATCATTGACTTATGCGTGAATAGAGATTAAGTCTAAAAATAGAGTTTTAACGGTGTAACCAAAATCATCGAATTAATAATTCACCCTAATAGACAACGATGTCAAAAAATTAAGTCAACAAGAAGGATCGATAAACACGGTTTTACAACGGTTTTGAACATGAGACTTATTACCAAGACTTTTATACGCCCCTTAACGGAAGGGCCTTATATCATTGGTTTACCTCCATCTTTTATTCAACTTCGCCATGAAGCTTTTATTATGACTTCGGTCTTGCCTTGCCTTTTATTATCCGCCTCATCGGTGGTTTTATTAGCCAAAGACGTATATCCTCACGCTAAGGCGAATTTTGGATCTTTAAAGCTTCGAAGATTAAGGCTTGATTCACTTTCAATTTGGGCATAGATTTTTCGGCCTTGTGAGCTTCAAATTTTTGCTTAATTTAGGTGAGCACTTGAAATCTTATTATTAGGTGAAGCTTTTGATTATTCGGGTGCCAATACTTCAAAACCGTGACGCTGGCGATACCTTAATGTTTTCCCAATTTAATTACATGGAAGCTACTAAAACAAATTAGAAACCAACAATAGTGACTAAACCGCTAAATCAATATTTATTAACAATTTATTATGCAAAAGCGTGGGGAGAATAAGCTAATAATCTTTTTTTTGGTAATGGGTTACCCTGGTAAATATATTAACCAAAAAAGCATTTAAGTACAAAGGAATGTGGCTGAGATACCACATTAACCTCAAGCTACATGCAGCTTGTTAACAAAGACTATGAAACATCAGAAGCCCTAACCGAATCTAGAAGACAAAAGTAAACTAGATAAAAACCAAGATGTGAACATGAAACCGCGCACACTCTTCAACATCCAACACCACCATGAGAGGAGCAGGATGAATCCAAATGAGTCTGCCTCCTTAAAAAACCTTACCAAAGAAAACCCAATGGGAAAAACCTTGGACAAGGAAAAAAGAGTACAACACTCACCCGACACACCTATCATGGAACAAATCTTGAGCTCGGAACCCTCCATTTGTCAAGCAGCAAACTTGACCTGGTAGATAATTTCTTGAAACGGAAAGAAATCAACTTCAAACGAATAGTATCACATAAAATCTGAAATAACTGATCAACAGACATGCGCTTCTTCTTGAATAGTCTTGAATTTCGTTCCATCCAAATAAAATAAGCAGTAGCAGCCAACACAAGACGAGCAAGAATACTAACAATTGATTTCCCATTCGAAATTAGAATAACATGCGCTAAAATATCATCAATACGAGGGGGAACAGTATCCATACCACACAAGGCCCGAACCTTAGACCAAACCTGCATAGAATAAGAACATTCAAAGAATAGATGGTCATGGGAGTCCTGAACCAAACTACATAAAGGACACCGAAGAAGGCTTAAATCCACCAACGGGCCAACATCCCAGTGCTTAAGCCTATCCTGCGTCTTCAATTTCCTTCTAACCACCAGCCACAAATTAATAGAGTGACGAGGAATACAATGAGAAAACCAGACAACTTTATACCAATTTACTTCCATAGCCCGATCACGTATGGAATCCCAAGCTAACGCCACAGAAAACGGACGAGAAACACCACTAATATCCCTCCATAGCAACTCATCTTCTTTGTCATCATTAATAATAGGCACATGTATAGAAACAATATTAGGGAATCTAGTATTCCAATCCTGCGGCCACTGCCAAGCACCATCAACGATAAGATCCCTCACCTTATTAGATAAAGAGAACCCCGATCTATTGATATTACGGACCGTGAGGATGTCCCGTAGAGGACATAAATCTGCCCAATTATCAAACCACATAGAAGCAACTCTACCATTATTAATATTAAACCATACAAACTTACGAACACGTGGTCTGATTTGGAGAAGTTTTCTCCAGCCCCAACTCATGTCACCAATACAAGGAACATCCCAAAAGCTTCTATCCTTTAACTTGTAAGAATAGATCCATTTGACCCATAAAGAATCTTTACGAGTCAAAGTACACCAAATATGAGAAACCATTAAAGCAGCATTAAAATCAGCAAGCTTACGAATACCAAGGCCACCTTCATAAAATGGAGTACAGACAGAGTCCCAAGCAACTTTAGCCTTACCCTTCTTCATTTCACCTTGACACCATAAGAAGCCTCTCATAAGCTGTTCCAAATCATGAATAATCCGCATAGGTAAAATAAAGACTGACGCCCAATAAATATGCATAGAAGATAGGACTGAACGAACTAACTGGAGTCTTCCTGCTAAAGAAAGAAATTTATTGCGCCAATCATTAACTCTACTCTCAAGCTTTTCTACAAGGACCTTACAGTCCCTATACAGAAGCCTGGAAGAGATTAGAGGAACACCAAGGTATCGGACAGGTAACTCGCCTTCAGCAAAAGGCATTATATGTAAAATAGTGCTTTTAACAGCAGTGGGAACATTGCAGAAGAAAACAGTGCTCTTAGGGATACTTGGAACCAAACCAGAAGCAATTTTAAATTCCTCCAATACATCCATAATAACTTGCACAGAACCCAAATGACCCCTGGCAAACAAGAAAAGATCATCTGCAAAGCAAAGGTTAATAATTCGTTGCTGCTTACACCGGTGATGGAAATAAAAGTCATCAGTATCAAGAACCCTTCGCTGCATCATAAGAGAAAGAACTTCCATAACCAAAGTGAAAAGATACGGAGATAACGGATCACCTTGTCGAAGACCTCTCTTACCTTGAAACCAACCATATAAATTACCATTGATACAAATCGAATACGACGTAGTAGAAACACATGTCATAATCCAATCAACCATTATATGATGAAAACCAAACCCAGTCAGAGTGTGACGGAGAAACTGCCAATCCACCGTAGCATAAGCCTTTTGAATATCAACTTTAAAAGCACATCTTGGCGGACCAGAATTCCTGTGATAATTTCTCATCAATTCTTGCGTCAATAATATATTATCCGAGATCCTACGACCCGGAACAAAAGCTGATTGATTAATATTAACTAGAACCCCCAAATCCCCTTTAATACGGTTAGCAATAATCTTGCTAATGCATTTAAAGATAACATTACAACAAGAGATAGGGCGATAATCAGTAATCTTGTCAGGAACAGTAACCTTAGGGATAAGAGCAATAATGGTATGATTAACCTCTTTAAGTAGTTTTCCATTAGAGAAAATTCCCAAATAGCACAAGTAAAATCAGCACCCATAATATCCCAAGACTTCTTAAAGAAAGCAGCAGTAAAACCATCCGGCCCAGGGGCTTTGTCATCACTCATAGAAAATATAGCACTTTTAATCTCAGAATCAGAGATAGCACGAACCATATGGGCAGCATTTTCGGGGCCAAGCTTGCGAACAAATAAGTTAGAAGTATTAAATTCACCTGAAGCACTTGATTGACCAAGAAATTGCTCATAATGAGCAACAAAAGCACCAGGCACAACACCTCCCTCATAAAGCACATTAAGAGAATCACGAACCATTTCAATGCGATTACGAGCAACCCTACTCTTTACCGAATTATGAAAGTAAGCAGTGTTAGAGTCACCTGCATCAAGCCATTCAATTTTAGATTTCTGCCGGAGAAAACGTTCCTCATCAAGCACAGCTTCTTTGAAAGCAACTAAATAATGAGCATGATCTTCTTTCAGCAAATCATTTGATGGGTCCAAATCAAGAGCTTGCTGTGCAGCATCTAATTCCACACGAATCTTGTTGACACGATCATGAAGATTACCTTGTTCAAACAGTAACTTACGTAACGGGGCCTTTAACCCTTTTAACCTTTTAACAAGCTTTAACATAGCACAACCATTAAACGTAGCCATCCATCTGTTAGCAACAACATCATGAAAACCCTCCTTATGCACAAGAAAGTTAAAGAATTTAAAAGGTTTAGGGTTGGGCCTGCTAACAGAAGGAATCCGTAACACACAGTGAGAATGGTCAGAAATCCTGTAAGGTTGGAAAATAACAAAACATCCTGGAAACTCATCAAGAAACTGAATATTAGACATAATGCGATCAATCTTTTTAAGAATACCATCATCTCCTTGGGGTTTCTCATTCCAAGTGAAATGAAGACCAGTAGCATTAACATCCATAACTTCCATAAGATTAACACACTCCTTAAATTCCCGCATGGCAATATTAGAGGAATAACCACCATTTGAGTGATCTTCAAGATTAAGAGCAGCATTGAAGTCACCCAAAACAACCCACGGTTTATCACACATAAAATTAGCATGAAAGATCAAATTAGTCCAAAGAACACACCGATCAATATAGTAGTTATCTACATAAACAAAAGAGCAAAACAAAGTACGGTTATCCACACGGGTATTAATCTGACAATGCATAACTTGAATTGTTTGGGACAACACCATAATATCCACATTATCATCATTCCAGCCAAGAATAATACGTGTCCCTTTAGAACATAAACCACCATTAGAAGTCCACTTCCATTTACTAAAAATCTTACGACACATATCATAAACACCTGAGGCATCAACATGGGACTCCAAAAGAGCACACACACTCAGATTGTTTTCATTAACAACCTGACGAACCTCTTTTCGTTTAGGGGATTGGTTCAGACCCCGTATGTTCCAACAGGCTATACTAAACATTTAAACAGTCGCATCAGGAGTGCTTGCCCCTGTTTGATAATTGAGAAGATTAACAGTTTCATCATAAATATTTTCAATCTCCTCATCATCATCATCTTCAACCTAATCACCTGTTTCATCTGGTAGATTCTCAAAAGAATTGGAAGTAGAAACATTCACAACAGATTTACCTCTATTAGAACTACCAGGGATAGAAACATTTCCAGAATCACCACTGTTTTTATCACGGTTAGGATTAGGATTCGTACCAGATTTGGGTGGATTATCAGCATTGATTGTCTTTGGAACAAAGTGAAAAGGATTACCAACCTGGAAGCCCTTGCTCAAAGGAACTCCTCTCGGAATCTGACTTCCTTGCTTACCTTTATTATTACGCTTTCTACTCCTGACTTGTTGAAATCCATCATCTTGTTCCTGTACAACAGTAGGTGCCACTTTGGGAATAACACGTTTTGGACAAGTTTCAGCCGTATGACCAAAAATACTACATGTAGGGCATCTAGGAGGCTTCCACTCATATTCAACTTTAACAGTTTCTTTAGTAAACCCATCCCCATCCAAATCAGGAACACCAATAGTAATTGCCTCATGCAAAGCACAATCAGATTTAATTTCAATTAAAACACGAGCAAAACTACTACGACCCCATTATTCTTTACACATAGTGCTAGTAATAGAATCAAGCATAATAGGCCTACCAAGATGTGTAGCAATCAACCTAATACCTTCTTCCTCAAACACTTGAATAGGCACATCGTGAAGTTTAACCCACACAGGAATACGCGTAAATTCTTCTTTTTAAAGACTAGTTTTCATTGTATACTGTTTAAGAATGATAGGAGAATTGCGAATCATCCATGGGCCACCTTCCAACACACTTTCATAACCAGCTTTTGTTTCAAATTTAAAGAAAAAGAACCCATTAGAATTCATCATGATCCTATTTAATACAAATTTAGCCCAGTTAGTTTTAGCATAATACTCAACCACAGGAAATGCAATTCTTCTACCAATAAAGTACCCATATAGTGTATTATGAAATCGAGTATTAACTTTTTCAACCACTTTACGTGGTATAGAAACCTGAACACCCTCAAAACTGTTTTCAGCAATAGCAGAACCAATGATAGTACGTACAATAGTAGGTTGTTTACTTGGACCAGCAGCAGATGCATAAGAGTTAGATTGAACACCAATCTCCACAGATTACACAATAGGGGATTTTTTTGGGTAAAGGGGCATTCCCCGGTAAAATATATTAATCCCAAAAAACAATGAAGTACAATGGAATGTGACTGAGTGTCACATTAACCTCAAGCTAAGCTTGAACAACTATCTACTCATACGACAATTCATATGAAAATCCTATCGTACAAAAACAATAACACCAATAGGAAAGAACCACTTAACAAACAACATTAAGAAATAAAAATAGAATCGGGCAGCTTCCAAAGATGAGCGAACATAAGCGCATCCACCGAACGCTTAAACTTACAAGAAAGAAGCTTCAGCCGCACCTCGTTCCAAATGGTTTGAACCAGCTCTGGCACTTGCCTCTTGACCTTGGTGAATAATCGAACATTGCGCTCTTGCCAAATAAAGTAGGCACACGCAGCCATGATCAGCTTAGAAACAATGCTTTTAAATAACCTCCGCTTGGCAAATGGCTGAACAAATGAAGTAATATGACTAAAGACTGGATCAATAGAATCCATACCAGCAAATTTCTTCAATCGGTTCCAAATCTGCCGAGAGAATGAACATTCAAAAAAGAGGTGATCATGGGAATCCGGGACCAATTCACACAACGAACATACTTGAACCATATTCTGATTAACTTCTGAAACGCGAATTCTGTCTTGCGTCTTCAATCTTCGCCAAAAAATCAGCCATAAATTAGTGGCATGTTTGGGAATACAAGCAGGAAACCAAACAATATCACTCCATGGGACAATCTGACTGCTGTACCGAATTGTATTCCAGACCAAAGTAACTGAAAACTCCGAGTACTTACCATCAACATCACGCCAAACAACTTTATCCGGGACATCAGACAACGTAGGCATATTCAACGCAGCAATAGCAGGATACTTCGCAATAATAGAATGCGGCCAGTTCCACGCATCATTCTGATATAGGTCACGAATGCAAGAATTAGTGTTCAAACCTGCAGCATGGATATCACGTGAAGAGACCATGTTAGACAACGGGCATTCCACGTGCCAATTGTCCGCCCACAGAAACGTAGACATACCATTGCCTACCTTATTCCAAACAAAATTACGAATTAGAGGGCGAAGTTGAAGAACCTTGCGCCAACCCCAAGACATGTTACCACGAGACGGAATGTCCCAGAAGCTTCTGCCTTTGAGCTTATAAGCTTGGACCCAGCGGACCCACAACGAATTCTTCCCAGCCAACAGCTTCCATATATGCGAAAACATTAGCGCTTGATTAAACACTTCAAGCCTACGTATGCCAAGACCACCTTCATTCTTAGGTAAACAAACAATTTCCCAAGCAATTTTAGATTTCCTTTTCCGCATATCTTGGCTCCATAAAAACAATCGCATCATCTGTTCTAAATCATGAAGGACACGAGTAGGAAGAATAAACACGGACGCCCAATAAATATGCAAAGCACTAATCACCGATTTTATCAGTTGCAAACGACCAGCAAACGAAAGCGCTTTATGCTTCCATTTCAAGAGCCGATCTTCAATTTTCTCCTTCAACTCCTTACAATCATTAAAAACAAGCCTTGTAGAAATTAAAGGAACTCCAAGGTATTTTACCGGGAATCTTCCTTCAGCGAAAGGAAGAATATCAAGAATAGCAAGCTTTACATTGTTAAGAACATTACAGAAGTAAGCGGTGCTCTTAGGGATACTCGGAGTTAATCCTGACGCTATTTTAAATTCCTCCAAAGAGTTTTTAATGACGGTCACATAATGCACATCACCATGCGCAAAGAGGAAAAGGTCATCCGCAAAGCACAGGTTAATCAAATCAAGCTTAGAACAGTATCGATGATAAGTAAATGAAGAACTCAACATCACCTTTCGCTTAAGCATGAGCGTCAGAATCTCCATAACCATAGTAAATAAATAAGGCGACAACGGGTCACCTTGACGAAGACCACGCTGCCCTTTAAAGAACCCATGAAGCTCACCATTTATACATATCGAGTATGACGCCGTAGAAACACATTCCATGATCCAATGAACCACACGAGAATGAAATCCAAAACCCACCAGAATTGTTCGTAAAAAGTTCCAATCAACCGTATCGTAAGCCTTTTGAATGTCAACTTTAAACGCACATCTAGGAATGCCACGGTCCAAATGGTAGTTATGCATTAATTCTTGAGTGAGGAGTATATTATCAGAAATACTTCGTTCGGGAACAAATGCAGATTGATTAGGACTAATAATAGTCTTCAAACTCTCCTTAATGCGATTAGCAATGATCTTGCTAATGCATTTAAAAGAACATTGCAACATGAAATCGGCCGATAGTCATTGATACGAGCAGGATTTCGAACTTTAGGAATAAGCGTAATGATGGTGTGATTTAACTCTTTGAGGAGATTACCATTCGTGAAGAATTCCGAAACCGCTTTAGTAACATCATCCGCAATAATATCCCAAGCTTCTTTAAAAAACGCCGCTGTATACCCATCCGGACCCGGAGCCTTATCATTGCCCATAGAAAAAATCGCCTCCTTTACTTCTTGTCTAGTGACCATACGAGACATATGGAGAGCATCTTCTTCCGAAACAGATGATACAAATAAATTGCTAGTATCAAAAGCAATGGGATCACCTGCAAGACCAAGAAACTGTTCATAGTGCATAACAAATGCCTGAGGAACATTAGCATTTTCAAAAACGACACCCTCATTATTAGCAACAACATCAATACGGTTTCTGATAATTTGACTTTTAACCGCTTTGTGAAAATACGCCGAATTCGAATCGCCATCACGGAGCCAATCCGTTTTGGCCTTTTGGCGAAGGAACTGTTCTTGCAAAAGAAGAGCATTATTATAAGCTTCAACAGCCACTACTTCATTCTCCCTAAACTTACTGTTAGAGGGATCCTTGTCCAAAACAGTTTGAGCATGGTCCAAATCCTCCCGCAGCTTGATAACATTCGCGTGAATATTACCTTTATCAAACAGAATCTTTCGAAAAGGCTTCTTTAGGTACTTTAGTTTAGTAACAATCTTAAACATATCAAAACCACTGACCTGACGCGACCACTGCTCCATGACAACATTTCTGAACTTATCACTTTGAGTGATAATATTAAAAAATTTAAAAGGCCTTGGTTTCGACTTCCCCAAATTGGGAATACTCAGCACCGCTGGAGCATGATCAGAAATTCGATATGGCTTGAACACAGCAAAAGTACACAATAGGGGATTCAGCCACACCCTGTGTTACATTAGTTACATTCTCACCAAATAATTTGTATTCATTACCCGTAGGTTTGGGTGGAAGAGAGCCAGGATAATCAGCAGATTTAGTACTAGGGCTCGAAGACCACACATTGTTATCCTCATTAGTCCTAGCCACATTACAATCAGCATGTTCCAGTTCATCAGGTAATAGCTTAGAGACAAGAGGAGTAGTAAGACTTACAAATTCATCAAGAGAAGTGAATGGAGTAGTTTTACTTGGTTGCCGCAACGTAATATGAGAATCAAAATCAGAATTAGGGCTTGAGTGAACCCTAACCAATTCCAGTTTATCACCCATTGCAATAATCTCTTTCTCATATTCACACAACCATTTAAATACCTCATTGGCACGATCTTTGTTAACCAAACTCCATAGTTCATACTTATTCATCTTTAAATCTGACATAAAATCATGCAAGTCTTGTCGAACCACAAATTTTACACCAAACAGATCCCTAATCGCATCCAAGCTGCATGATTCCATGTTATTTATAATAGAAGCTCTTTCAGCCAATGGCATGTTACTCAACCTGTACGCATCCATACTAACAGCGATAATATTTTAATGCGTAGACCAACAACCGAAACCCCAAAAAAGCGTAACCCTAAAAAACAATTAATGCGAACACAAATTAAACAAACCAATGAAAATACTTGTCCAGTAGCACGTGAACCAACCTTAAATAAGAAACCACCGACTATAATGACAATTAATTGCGCAGACTTGGGTTGACAATTAATTGCCGACTGAAACAATTAATTGCGCAGACAAGGAATAACAATTAATTGCACATCCAATCAAATAGATCTTTTAATAAGCACCGACCAATTTGGATCTTTTAATGACAATTAACCACTGACGCAACAAAAAAGAACAATCGCACAAGACAATGACTAAAAAAAAACTAAAATAAAACCAATTTAATTTACCCTAAAATCAATCAACCAAATAAAGACTTTGTTAACTCAAGAATAATCAGTGATTATTCGAGAAAACAGCATCATTATAAGGTATTCGGATTAAAGGAAAAAGAAAATTAGGTTACAAGAAGAAGGGATTTTTTGGCAGCCATTGATGTTTTTTAGGTTTTTGCTTTTGGCTTCAGCATGACAAATCTGCAGAATAAGCTAATAATCACTACACATGAGATCGTGACGATTACGAGACTTATAAATAACTCTATCATTTCTCGTCCTCATTTAAGAGACTTAGCCTAAAAAGTTAAGGAATCGAAGCTAAGTGCTCAACACGCACGGTCGAGTCAAAAATTACTCTTATTCTCACCATCGGAAAACCTACATTCGTGTCTTAAACACTTGAAAAACAAGAAAAAATTTAAAATTTGGCCATTTTTAGCCTTATTTGCAACAAAAAGATAACAAAAAGATGAATATTGGATTGCGTGGTGACGTAAGCAAGGTGAAGTATCTACTCACCCCCCATACTAAAACTAAACATTGTCCTCAATGTTTCGAGTGAAAACACCCCAATACTAGAGACGTAGTCGAATGCTTAATCTCGAGCATGGAAAGGGTAAAACGAAAACCTAAAGCCGTTTATGAATTATGCTAATAAGATAAACGTTAGAACATAAAAGGATATCATCGGATATCGGAATCTCCAAAGGCAACGATCAAAGCTCGAGTGATCCATAAAACGAACACGAGAGGCTTCAATGATGACGATGAACCTAATAAATCACAATCACAAACAACCACGGAACAAAGGTTGGAAGAGCACAAGTCCCCTCGTTACATTAACTACGAAAGCGATAATATTTACAAGGATAAGCATGAGAATCCCCCACGAGGCACCTTGTTTTTGATAACCGAGTCAAAAGCTCGACTCGAATCCCCGTAAATGTGATCATTTAGGGATAATCATGGTTTGGTCATTTTTGGTGGGGCTTACATGATAAACAAGGCCCAAAAGCAACCGGTACTAAGGACTAAGTCCTTTGATGATGCAAAATACCAGGATCGAAGATGGCGTCCTCGTTCTCATGGGATAAACGAACCAACGCCACTTCAACATGTGCTAGAACCTCAAAGAGGTAGAAGAAAAGAGATGAGAAGTAGAAAGGTGGGGCAATGTGTAAGTCAACATAATGAGCTACTCGAGGTAGACTCACACCAAGCAAACGAAAAGATTTTCCATTTATTGCATCGGTGGAAGACCGAGATTTCCCTTTACAAGCAATTCCGGGATCGTAAATCTCGTACTCGGTGGAGAAATGTGAAGGAACATAAGGGGCTTCCCCCATACTAGATCCACACCAACCTTCGTCAAAAGGAGTAGACGAGGTGGTAGCACTCATAAAACGCGGTGATGACGGAGTTAAACTTGTATAAAAATCTTTTAATACATTTTTAAAATCTTTTCCTTTTTCATCGTTTAAAAACTCTTTATGAAAACCCGATTTGATAATGTCGAAAATATTTGGCGTGTCAAACTGAAAATTAGTCGCGCTAAAAATCCTCACATTTAAGTCTTTAGTGGGAGAGGTGGCGGATTATATAAGTTCTCAAAACGTTTGTCAATAAAGAACTCCGCCCCCTCGAGGTCAACATACTCGTCATCCTCATGAACGTCGATCTCGTCGATTTCTTCGTCAAAGATAGGCTTGTAAAACCAAGGTTTGTCATTCCCCTCCTTGAGTATCTTAGAAACTCTCTCGAAAAGATCACGATCAAGCACGAAACCATCATTCTTTTGTGGGGATTGTTGATAAGTTAAATCCTCACGAATGTGGTAAACGTAATTCTCATTTAAGGAGTGTTGATTAGGTAACTCCTCGAGAATTAGATTTTTAGTGGTCACATGAGTTGGTTCGTCATCGAAAATAAGACGTTCCAACTTATTAAGTTCATCCTCGATTTTGGAAAGATCGACCTCACTCGTAGGTGGAAGTGAAGGCATAAGAGCTAGCTCTCGTTCAATGATTTCCTCAATCTCGAAATCAAACTCGTAATCATCGTACTTCACATGTTTCTTTTTAGGAGAATCAAAAATTGCATGTGGATTTCGAAGTACGTGATCAAGCTCGGCAAAATCGCCATCGTCATCGTCAAAGAAAGATTCGATGTGAGCACTCACAACCATGGTCTTACAAGTCGAATGACTATGCTTAGGTGACTTTTCTAAGACGAGAGGATCGATGTCGATAAAACCTTTAGCCTCAACGGGTGTTGGGCTAGGCAAAGGAGGCACTTCGATGGAGTTAGAAGTTGAAGCCTCAAAGACGTGGTCCTTCGAAGGTGGTGAAGACGAGCCCATATTGGTCATTGTCGGCACTAACGTCGCCCTTCGGAATTGGTGTTTCACTTGTTTCGATAAATACATCCCAAAGTAAGTTTTCATCCATAAATTTACACATACCCTTTTGAATTAGGTACACGTACTCTTTATCATTAAAATCATCATCTTTAAAACTGTTTCTCTTAATTCTTTCAAAACATGCATTAAGCCTCATTCTTTCCGCTAAAGTGAACATTTTGAAATCATTAGGATTTGAATCATTAGGTTTTGAAACCTCGGTTTTTTCATTATCATTAAACACTTGGGATTTTCTAGCGAAAAAGTCCATTTTGTCATCCCCATATCTCATAGTAAGTCTCCCCTCGTGAACGTCGATTACGGTTCAAGCCGTCGATAAGAATGGTCGACCTAAAATAATGGGACATTTAGGGTCACACTCGTAATCAGATATAACGAAATCCGCGGGAAAAACAAACTTTCCAACTTTGACATAGACATCCGCGGCTAGGTTTCGAAGCGTTTATAAATTTTGTGTACAATTAAGTTATTTTTAAAAAATGACAATTTTAATTCTTTTATTACTTAACAGATGCTTTGTTGTGTAGTTTTAATAAAACCAATACAAATTTTATACAGTAATTTCAAAAATAACAAAACATATTTTGTAATATAATAAATGTAAACCATATGATAAACAAACATGCTAAATATTCAAAATTCCACTTTTTATTTTCATTTGTCCCAAAACTATTGTTTACTTCTAAAATAATAGTTGGGTTTCTTTAAATTTAATATATTACTGTTCGTCCAAATTAATATTTAGTTATTTACAAAAAAAACACTAATTAATTATCAAAAGGGAAAAACATGTGATAAGTTAACATAACGTACTTTTAAAAAACATTTATGAAACGGTAAATAGATTTACAAAGAGCACCCCATATATATATATATATATATATATATATATATATATATATATATATATATATATATATATATATATATATATATATATATATATATATATATATATATATATATATATATATATATATATATATATATATATATATATATATATATATATATATATATATATATATATATATATATATATATATATATATATATATATATATATATATATATATATATATATATATATATATATATATATATATATATATATATATATATATATATATATATATATATATATATATATATATATATATATATATATATATATATATATATATATATATATATATATATATATATATATATATATATATATATATATATATATATATATATATATATTGAAGGATATGTAAATATATGCTTATGTTTTAGAGAGAGAAAGAGATAGAAAGATGGTGGATTTCACACTTCTAGAGAGAGAAAGTTTAAGAGAACTATGTGTTATTCAAATGAAATCACCACCCTCTCCATTAATGGAGAGGGTTTATATACCAAGCCCATAAGATGGGCTTGGGCTTACATTTGGGCCGGCCATACAAGCATGGACCGGGCTTTTTCCTTGTTTGATTAATTAAAAGATATCTAGACTACGAGCTACAACTTATTATATTGTCGGAGTGACCGAATCTTCCTAAATACGTAAAAACGTATTTCCAACAATCTCCCCCTAAGGGAGGTCACTCCAAACAAGGGCGTCACCCGAGTTACAATAATAAAATAAACCTAGCATACTATGCTTGTCTTGAGCTCGTAGTTTTCGTCTTTCTTTTCTTTTTCTTTTCTGGTGAACATGCTGATGTGATCTTTGATATCAATCTTTAGCATTGATCTCTTGCCTTGATCTTGTGCATCCTTCACTTGTGATCTTTGCCTCTTCGTGACACCATGTCCCACATACTTATACCTTAGTAATTCTTGAAAGCTTCAGAGTTCGATACAGCGGAAGACTTAACTTTTAGGCTTTCTTGAATTAGATGAGGTATTAAGTGCATAAAGTATAAGCATGCGGGGACGACTTCTTCTTGGATCCCGCAACGCACCGTCTTCAAATTCCGTAACATAAGTAGACACGAACGAAATGGCTTTGAACATTTCCTTCTAATTCGGTAGCATTTTACCTCCGGTCGGTGAAGACCGTTGGACGATATAAAATATCGTACTTGTGGCAGGTAGATTTAATTAAAAATCTCCTTGACAAGATTTCGCGGGTAAACCCATTCTCTTTACTCGCTCGTCCAAAGCTGACTGCGAACATAAAGAGTGAATCATTTGGATAAAATTATCCGCATGATTGAAGCCGTCAATTCTGATTCCTGGAACAAGTTTGATTCATTAAAGAATCGCACCATCGTTGTTTTCCAGTTGTCACGAGCTTTATTCGTATGGAATCTTGCAAGTTACCTACCAAGTGCTGTTTGAGGTTAACACTAGAAGGATTTCCACTCATCACTGTGAACACTAATGTATCACTCTGAGTGTTCTGGCAAGATCACTAAGATATTGCATAGAGGCCTGGAATGTGTTTAAATTCATTTAAGAATTAAACCACTGTTGCTTTCCAGTTATCACAAGTTTGATTCATAAAGAATCACACAAGTCACCTACCATGAGCTTTTTGATATTCGCTCAAGAAGGATTTCCATCTTCATTGTAAATACTTTCGTATTACTCGGATGTTCAGGCAAGATCATGAAGATTTTGCGTAGGACGCTTAAGATCTTTCTTAATTTTCACAGTGTCTGATGAAGCAAGGAAATATGGAAGTGTGTCCTAATGAGATATTTGATGATCTCAAATGGCTCTAGACTCGATCGTGCACTTTGGATTTTAGTAATCGGAGGCTGGAGAGGAGTGCCACCATTTCAATACCAATTTATTCGGAGTGAATAAATCGATAGATAATGCGTTGTCTCCGTGTGATTAAAACAAATATCTTTTAAGAGATATCTGAGTTAGCTGGGATGGGTTGTGCATTGCATCACTGGGTCCATGATGTCTATCAATATCGAGCATCATTAAAATGATCTCAATAGCATATGTGTTGACCCGGTTTCTGCCTAAGGTTGTAAGGAGGGCTTCTTTCTTTACACCCTTTATCTTTATAATTCTTTTTCATTCTTCAACCCCTTCAATGCTTACCAATACGTCATAACTAGCACCTTATTGTGATTGTTCCAGTGCTAACTTAAGTACTTGGTCGGCATTCAGCTACGTTCACAATCTTTCTCCATCTTTTCTAAGGACTACTATTTCTAGCTATGGAATGTCCTTGGGAAGATTCCTCCGGTTTAAGAAGAATCATTGGACTTAACCTATCCTACCATCCTTATGTCACCACAATCTTCATCGTCGTGAAATAAATGGGTTTTGGGTATAAATCACCATGAAATCCATTTTTGATATGCAAATCCATTTTGCTCCCCCTTAACATATGCCACGATATCCGAAAACATTTCGCACATGTCGGGATGAGCCAGCACATTAAGTCAAACCATTTGTGATAATATCCCATATTAAATCACATTTTCTCCCCCATATTAAAAATATTAACCCAATCGAGTTTTTTAATATCAATGGATTTAATGAAGTTTTAACAAAAGTTTTGGGAAGAAAAATGCAAGTCCGTTTAATCTTCATGATACCAAATGTATGAGATATGATATCGATTTGTAGCATGATCACATATTCACCATATTAAAAGGAATTGACAAGGTTGGACCTGATTGATGAGAACATCATATGATAAGATCAAATGGTTCTTGTCAGGATATGTTGGTCGCCTCGTCACGTCTGAAGTCATCTCTTGATACCACGTGTACGATTGGTATTGTTGTCTTGACACCAACTTGTGAACTTGGTACTTTCGGCATCGAAGATTCTGAATGCTTGACAATTGCTCCCCCTCAATTGTTGACCCATGTTCTATTGAAAGAGTTGTTGTCGTCGGTTGAGTAGTCGCATCGTCGAGTATGTAGATACCAATTGTAGATTGCTATGGTTGTAGAGATGATAGCTTCATAAAAACAAGACTTCTCTTGTTTTAACAAATAAATGCACTGAGGCGTACATATATTTGTGTTAGACCAAGTTATAAAGTAAACTTGATCCCTTACAAGGTTTTAAAGTAAACCTTGCCCGAGAAAATTAATTCCCGTTGTGAGCCAAAGCTTTCATAAGAAATACTTGACTTTAATGTGAAAACCGGGTTGCAGTCTGAAATAACTACAAGCCATTTAGGCATGTTTTATGAAATATTTACAACTTTTGTACGAACTCTATTTATGGCGCCGTGTCAATATTAATCAACATTTCTAAGGTCGTAAATATTATCGTACCAAAAGACATGCCTTTGAAAAATAAAGTATAAAATATTTTTGGAAATTTCTAAATTTTTCAATTTTTATGGTTTTTATATGGTTTTATATTTTTATATTTTTCTTTTGTAGATAAAAATATAAACAATATATACAGATGATCACCAAGGATACATAGAATAGTTTTACCACCACTATTCTTTCGCTTCATCTGCCAATTCCTTAAGAGTCTCAGGCGAGAAGGTTCTCATTCCTAGCTTGTCGGCCAAAAATTCAATTCGAGCGCGATCTAAAGCCTTCGTGAAAATATCCGCCAATTGATACTCAGATCGGACAAAGTAAAGCTCGATTACTCCATTTTCCACTTGCTCCATGATGAAGTGGTAGCGAATGTCAATGTGCTTTGACCGGGAGAATTGAACGTTGTTGCAGCATAAGGCAATTGCACTCTTGTTGTCACAGTACATCGGAATTTTGTTGAAACCTAGACCATAGTCGGTTAATTGCGATCTCATCCAAAGAATTTAAGCACAACAACCGGACATAGCTATGTATTCTGCTTCCGTACTTGAAATTGCAGCGCTTTTCTGCCTTTTCGATGCCCAACTGATTAGTCGATCTCCTAGTAGTTGCAAAGTTCCACTCGTGCTACGCCTTGTATCTTGACAACCCGCGTGATCCGCATCTGCATATGCCATTAGTGCAATCGAAGAGTCCTTCGAATACCAAAGTCCCCGATTAATGGTTCCTTTAAGATATCGAAAGATCCGTTTCACAGTAGCCAAGTGTAACTCAGTAGGCCTAGTTTGATACCGAGCACACATACATATATCAAACTGAAGATCAGGTCGACTAGCTGTGATATACAGAAGAGTACCGATCATTCCACGGTAAAGTGTCGGATCAACGGCAACTCCATGTGGATCTGCATCAAGCTTAGTTCGTTCCACCATTTGAGTATCCACAGGGTCGCAAGATTCCATCTTATACTTCTTAAGCGATTCAAGGGCATACTTGGATTGATTGATAAAGATGCCTCTGGGACTCTGAGATATCTGAAGACCTAAGAAGAATGATACCTTGCCCATCATTGACATCTTAAAATTGGAAGACATGAGTGTCCCAAACTCATCCGATAAGGTTTGGGTCGAGGCTGCAAATATAATATCATCAACATATATTTGTACCATAATCATATCTTTACCTCGTTTCTGAATGAACAACGTGGGATCCACCTTGCCTTTAGCGAAGCCTTGCGTAATGAGGAATTGTGACAAAAGATCATACCATGCGCGAGGAGCTTGCTTCAACCCATAGAGAGCCTTCTTAAGCTTGTACACATGATTAGGATAATTAGGATTCACAAAACCATCCGGTTGTTGAACATAGACCTCTTCCTTGAGTTCACCATTAAGAAATGCCGTCTTCACATCCATCTGATAGACGATCATATTCATATGGGCTGCATAAGTGAGGAATATTCGAATAGCTTCCAAACGGGCAACAAGTGCAAAGGATTCCATAAAGTCGATGCCCAATAATTGCTTGTATCCACGAGCTACTAGTCGAGCTTTGTTTTTCAATATACCGCCTAACTCATCGAGTTTCACCTTGTAAACCCATTTCAAAGTGAGTAACTGCACTTGATCCGGGCATGGGACAAGTTCCCATACATCAAGACGTATAAATTCATTAAGTTCTTCTTGCATAGCTTCTATCCAACATGATTGAGTAAAAGCTTGTTGCCATGTCTTAGGTTCAACTTCAGTGAAAAAAGCATCAAAGTGACAAAACATTGCACTTTCTTGTAACTGAATTCGTGTGGATACCGGACGATTAGGGTCACCAATAATAGAATCTATAGTATGATCCTTTGTCCACTTGCTGTCATGTTCACGAATCCGTGGATTGGAGTAAACTGTAGAAGGAGCTTCCTCTGAGGTGGACGACCCGGCTTGATTAGGGTCGAGAATTGGTACACCAAAGAATGGAAGTTTACGCATTTGAGCGAATTCCAAATCGTGATCATCATCATCCTTTTCATCATCAATAGGCATGACATGGGTAGTTGAAACAGGTGTTGGTTGAGAATTACTTGTTGATGGTATATCTAGACCAATTATAGGTGCAGACGTATCTGATTGTGCAACGGTTGCTGGAGCGACAACTTTGGTTACCGGAGCTATTACCTCAGGTTCGGGAGCAACAATACTTGGAGGAGTAAAGAATTCATCAAAGAACGGTTGAAACACCGTATCCCATTCAGTCCTAGAAGGTGGTGTAAATGATGATGAAGTAGGGTTGTTTGGGACAAGACCAGAGCTAATATTACTGGGTCCCATTTCATGAAGTGCGGATTCAGAGCTGCTTTGCTCAGAAGCCATTTGAATGATATGCAAATCTATGCTTATGTTTTAGAGAGAGAAAGAGATAGAAAGATGGTGGATTTCACACTTCTAGAGAGAGAAAGTTTAAGAGAACTATGTGTTATTCAAATGAAATCACCACCCTCTCCATCAATGGAGAGGCTTTATATACCAAGCCCATAAGATGAGCCTGGGCTTACATTTGGGCCGGCCATACAAGCATGGACTGGGCTTTTTCCTTGTTTGATTAATTAAAAGATATCTAGACTACGAGCTACAACTTAACATATTGTCGGAGTGACCGAATCTTCCTAAATACGTAAAAAGTATTTCCAACATATATATATATATATATATATATATATATATATATATATATATATATATATATATATATATATATATATATATATATATATATATATATATATATATATATATATATATATATATATATATATATATATATATATATATATATATATATATATATATATATATATATATATATATATATATATATATATATATATATATATATATATATATATATATATATATATATATATATATATATATATATATATATATATATATATATATATATATATATATATATATATATATATATATATATATATATATATATATATATATATATATATATATATAGGGGAGAGTTAAAATAAAAAGATTTTTTTTGGTGAGAATGATCAGAAGGATTTTCAGCCATTAATTTAAAATCAATGGATAAGTTTAATCCATATTTCTAACTAACTAACTAACTAACCATCTAAACATGATTTTAAAAAAGTTTTCGAAAAATTCTGAGAAAATTCTAGATTCTCGGATTTGTTGGTGCATAAAAAAGTTGTGAAAAAAGTTTTTTTAATTTTGAGTTTTTTACAATTTTTTGATGCACAAAAAACGAAATCTGATGCACAAAACGGTGAAATTTGGTGTACAGTTTTTTTTCATGCACAAAATTTTCAAGTTGTTATAGCTTGATGCGGAATCAAATTTTAAAGAAAAAAGTTAAAAGAAGTTAGGCCTAAAAATGAAGTTTTGATGCACAAAAAAGGTAAAAAAAAACGTAAAAGATTACGGTTTTGTGCACCAAAATTTTGTTTTTATGCATTAAAAAAACGTAAAAACATCAAATTAAAAAAACTGTTTTTACAAAATTTTATCGCACCAACATACCCGATCTACTGGAATTTTTTAGAATTTTTGAAGAACTTTTTAAAAATCATGTTTATATGGTTAGTTAATTAGTTAATTAGTTAGTTAGTTATGATTGTGGTTTAATCTTATCCATTGATTAACAGGCGGGTTAGTTTCGTAAATCTTTTCTAAGAGTACGTTTGTATGTTAGTTTTATGTGTTTACAGTTATGGTTTGGTTTTCTGCTTTTTTAGCCCAGGTCACCCAGTCCTTGTGTTTTGTTTCTTTTATATTCCCAGTGATCGTGTTGTCGTTTTGTTTTTTGTTTTAGTGGGTTTTTTGTTTCTTGAAACTTGTTTTAAAAATACATTTGTGTATTAGTCATATATGTTTGCAGTGGGACACATTTTTGTTAAATGAAACTAAACTTTGATATTTTTAGGTCTTGTCCCACCCAACGGACGTGTTTTGTCCTATGTCTATCTTTCGTGGTATTAATATCAGTCGTTTTTAAAAAATTTATATTGGTTAAACGTAAATTATCGTTGGATATTATTAGTTCTTGCTACACACAATTAATGTGTTTGTTTTGTATCTTTTTATTTGAAAGTACGTTTCTGTCTCCGCTATATGTGTTGGTAGTGGGTCTTGTTTTTGCTTAAAGGAAAGTAAAAGTTTTTTTACTTTTAAAACCATTTTTTCTCAATCCGATCTAATGGTTAGTATCGTGTTTGTACAATGGCCATCACTGGTTTAAAAACCGGTGAAAAACTTGTTAAAAGCAAATCGATTCAGTTAAAAACTGGTTAAAACGTAACAAAAACCTGTGTCAAACTGATTCATTGTATCCAACCGAACCTGTGTAAAAAAAGACGCTATTTTGTATTTGAGTTAGACGGTTCAACTTAATTGACCTGAGTTAGATTTTGGACGTTAGTAACCTGACTCATCTATCCTTAGTCGTGTTATGGTATGAGTCAGAATTATTGACACCCCTACATGTAAGTACATGTTTTTAACTTAAAACGCATTTTAATCTAGCAAAAAAGTATATAAATATGACATGAAGACTTTTCATTGTTTTTTTGGAAGTTGGAATAAAAAATGGCAACATGTAAATAAAATAAAGATTTATGTATCATAGAAGATAAATGTGATATGTTCACATGTAAAAGTGAAAGAAAAAATATAGCAACTAGAATGTGCTATCTAAGAACAAATGTGTAGTCATTAAAGAAGAGGCTTTAGTTTCACTTTTTCTATTAGTTGATTGTGATAACAACATACTCCGTACACCATATTGTCATCCAGATCTAACTCGTTTACATAAACAAAAGATATACAACCCTCATTCTTTGACTGGCAATCAATAAACCAAGATTTAGTAAATTCGACTACATACTACCCTCCTACGAATTAGGAAATACCAATCAACCTATCACTACTAATAGTCACTAACTTTTCCTTGATCATAAAAAATCAGCTATCATAAAACTTTGGTCATAACACTTGGCACTACACGTCTTCTTTCAAGCTATGCTTTCAGTACTACGACATATTTCTTTTTTATATTTGTAACATATCTCGAAGAGTTGGTAAATACTCCTTGTCATCTTCACTTGATCACCCCCACCTTCAATATAAATAATTCGATCACGCGGTGTCCCTAACCACCACAGACTGTTCATCAATAACATCAAAAGGTAAAATCAATAAAAATATGCATCAAAAATCAGCTCCAATGTAAACACGCATCAAAAAGTAAAAGTAATGAACCTTAAAATCAATAAAGATTCAGTTTTTATAATTAAACAACAAAAAAACAAATTTGTCCAAAAGCTTACAGAAAGATCAAATGCGTCTTGAAGCTTAATATCATAAACCAACGTTTCTTAGTTTGTTAAAAAAATGTTCACTTCCAAATAAGATTACAAAATTTACGATATACAACGACATAATCCTGAGGAACGGTGTAACTATTGCACTTTCCTTGACTTGGCCACTACCAGGTGCTACTCACTTAATCCTTATTTACCTTTTTATATTTTCATACAAGTATTAAACACTAATCAGTGTAAAAACAATAGAAACCAAAAAAAAGATCAGTTATACATGCGCTAAAGAAAACGGAAACAGGCTTCCCATGAGTGGCCTCCCATCATATTCAAAACTCAGCATATAGTTCCCTCTTTTTAGAAACACATAAGTTACCGTATAGCTCCCATCACCCATATCCTAAACAATCCCTTCCAGGTCACACTAAATACTCACACACGAAGATGGTCACACGCAGTTCCACCAGCAACATCAGTCCTGGTAGCCATACACTTGGATGGGTCCACCGGCCCAATTGACTTATTAACAAAATTCTCTTCCTCATCACCGTCAGTATCTGACATAGCAGACCATCAACAGTGAAATAGAACTTGTTAAACAAACCTTATGTTAAAGAACTCTTTGGAGACGCATTTTTTCCTTCATATCACCATCATGAGACTCTGCTCAGCGCAACCTCGAGCTACAAAAAAGCAAGTAAACTTTTGAAGACAATTAATGTAAAAGATACACAATATGATATAAAGAGGCAAAATAAATCAGTCACCGAGTCCTAAACAGTGTTCACAAAATACCTCTTGTTGAGGTTCACGGAGCAATTTCTCTTCAGCCAAGATACAAAAAGAAGATCAAAATCGCTCAAAATAATGAAATGATGTCATAAGAACAATCCCTTCCTAGTAAGACCCTCCAACACCCACCCCCGCAGGTAACAACCACAAACAAAAAAGAGACCAAAGAGAATTAACAAACACCAACGGCTTCTACAACCTACAACTAAAATGAAAATTAAATGACTCAAAGTTGCTTAATCAGTAATTAAAAAATATTAAATATATTACAGGAATAGGATATGTTGAAAAACTTAGCTAAAAGGGAACAGGTAATACAGATTATAACTTACCAAAGGTCTTCTGGGTGGTTTGATACGTCATAACACAAAGAGAATGAAGAGGGTGAACATACATTCCAACAACTTACAGCTCTTTGAAGAGAAAATTATATCCAACAAAGGGAACTTTGTCAATGCTCTATTTAGTTGTACCAATTTCAGGATGTAAAACCCACATTAAAATAACATGAACAATACACACATGAAAATACGGTAAAATTAAAACTTTCCATTTATAATATAATTCACGTGTCACGGTATTGAATAACATGTAGTAACGTAAATATTATAAATGTGTTAAGTACACGACATATAAAAATCATGACATTAAAACATAAACGATCACGTAATTATTTGAACACGTAAAGGTTACGCGTTTCCCCGTGGACACCCTATAGGCCGCGGTTACACAAGGAACAAAGGAGAAAATAGGCTTTGGCCCATGAACCAACCAAATACATGTTAAGTAAAACTCCAGGGAAACACATCATAATTTTTTGTTTAACAAAAAGCTCTCTTGCCTCCTTTTGTGTCTATTGCCACCGGCCACAATAAACCACAAGAAAAAACCGTACGATTTTCTTGGTTAATCATTCGTGTGTACGTGATAGTGTTCATAGCTTTTCTTTCCACGTGTTTGGTAAATCAAACACCTTTTTCTTTTCATTTTAAAATCCTTATTGAATTCATCTTTTATTTTAATTAATCTTATAAACATGTAATAAAAACAAGTGGATTAATTAAATCATGATTAAAAGGGGTGTTTGGTGTTGTTTTGGGCTAGCCGAGACACAACCGAGAGTCGGGGAACTCTCGGCTTGTTTGATCCGACGCCACCGAGACTCACAAGGGGCTCGGTTTAGGCGGTTGTTCGGACGCAGCAAGGGAAAACCCCCGACCGCATGTCGGGGGTGTGGTTTTGGTTTGGACCGAGAGCCAACCTAGACCTTAGGGTCTTGGTGGGGATTCTTTTGGGCTAATAGTGGGAACCGAACACTAGCAGGGGGGACCGGTCCACTACCGGTGTGAACCGGTGTAAACCAGTGTGAACCGGCTGAACCACCGGTGTCAACCGTGGCTCGGCAGTGAGAACCGCAAGCCACCAATGGCAACCGGCTAGCCGGTCTAGCCACTGGTAGGGCTGTTTGGATCGGCTTATATGTAAACCGGGTTTTGGGCTCGGGTTAATTTTTAAAACACGGGTTCGGGTCTCGGGTTAAATATTAAAATCAGAAAAACATGTTAATTAAATTAATTACTAGACTTTTAATTTAATTAATTTCATGACTTATGTTTAATATTAAATTAGTATTACATGTATAACCTAAAGTATTTAACTTAACTTAATTTAATTAATACATGTATTTTTAATTAAATTCCATATAACGTATAGTTTAATTTATTAACCAGTTATTTAATTAATGAGCTATAACCATGACTTATGCTATACTATTTAAACTTTAATTATTATTTATAATCCAGCTTATTTCTAAATATGAAAACTTACTATTTTTGGGAACTTCCTTTTTTTAGAAACTTACCATTTTTGGGAACTTCCTTTTTTTAGAAACTTACTATTTATGAAAACCTGTTATTTTTAGAAAGTTACTTAGTATTACAATACAAGTATTATAATACACTAATACATGACTAATACACAGTTGAACATCAGAATAATTATAGTTAACACGGTAAACAGTAAAACATGACAGAATACGTATAACAAGCTAATAACACACAGAACCAGTAAAACACATGTAATTCAGACAACTCATTCACGTCCATATTTCTTATCTAGTGTTATCCGTCAAGGCGGATTAGTCTTCATCGTTTTCCTTAGCTTCTACTGGACATAAGGTACAGATTTCCCGTCCTTCAGTAAGGAAAATCTCTTCCTTCATTAGGATTTCCCGTATGCAACCAACTGTTTTCCCCAGAGTTCTAGATTAAACGCTTATGTTTATTAGTTACCTTAGCCATATACATGCATGACCAGTTTTACCTATTTATGGAGGTACCATAACCATAACACTAGAGGCACTAGTGTTATGACTTCACCACGGCGGAGTGATAGCTCGTGGCGTCCCTTTCAGTTATTTGGTCATTATATTTATTATGTTATTAGGTGGGGCGTATGGGTGCATCCTAGTTACATGTTTCAGTCAGGATTTCATGGTGAATGTGGTGTGTGCCTTGCATCCTTCACAAGGATCTGATCCCTCCTACCCACTTACCAATTAATTAGAGGCATCCCCTTTAATTTGCATGACGAGGTCACCCCTCCAAGTATTCATGCACGTTGTTGACCTTATGACCTATATTGGCTTTTGGTACATTAACTAATACAGATTTTCATAAGTAACATAAGCTATGTTTTCAGAACTAAAACCAGTTAACATGACAGACAACTAGGTTTTCCAGGACTTATTCATTTCCGCTGCTATTCATGCTTTATGCTCTTTATATGCTTTCATATTCTATGTCTTCTATCCTTTATTGTATATCTGTGCACTGAGTGTTATGCTCAGCCGTCTACTTTTCCATGTTCCCAAACGGCAGGTACCCAAGGATGCAAGTAGGACCTCCAGAATATGTGCATTCGGATTTGAATCTATCCGACCTCTTTCGCCTTATGCATTTATTCCTACTTTATCATACTTTACTCTTTTGGACATTGTTTAGTCCTTTCCATTTACAATACTTAATATTGCTTATGTGTGAGTTACTAGACTACCGATTGTTGACTCCGGTATTTCTATGTATGGTCATGAGTGTTTAGACATTTACCTTGCATGCTTTGATGACACGCCATAATTTACTGTAGCATCCTATCCTAACAAATGGGGTGTTACAATTATGGTATCAGAGCCCAAGGTTTCGACCTGTAGCTCTATAAAACATGACCTGTGACTTACGGGTAGTCACTAGTGTCTTCCTAGAACTGACAGTTGGTTTTCATGCATTCATTCATTTTCATTTTAATTCATGTATTCATATCCTTGTAGCAGTTTTATGACTAAGTAATGGTTGGTACAGGACTGGCCCTATTTAGTCGCATGTGCTTTTATCGAAACTTTTAACTTTGGGACCGACCCATAGGCGTCCCCTCGCCGTGTCTTTTATTTTGAGTGAACTGACCATAGGCGTTCACTCTCGCGCATATAAAAGTTTATATAAACTGCATCATGCATTTTTAAACTGTTTCATGCATTATAAGCTGCTTCATTGATTTATACATTGTTCATGCATTTTATGTCATCTCATTTCAGACTTACGATTTATGTTGCATTTTGTCTTTAAACTGTCAGATCGTGAACTCACGCAATACTCCAGATTTGGCAACAGCTGTCAATGCAGCTCTACAAGCCCTCCTTCCCCAACTTCGCAATGAAATCAGAGACGAAGTTCATACGGAATTCTCATGAAATCAGAAAAACAACAACAATCCTCCACCTCCTCCTCCACCTGTTACTCTTATGACTTGGTTGGAGAGATTCAACAAACATCGACCCCGTCCGTTTGAGCAGACTGACAGCCCCAACGAGGCTGAAGCTTGGATTTCTCACATCGAGAAGATTTTCGATGCAATGGGTTGTGACGGTGATTTCAAGGCAAGACTGGCTTGCTGTAAGTTTGAAGATGATGTGCTGTAGTGGTGGAAATCGGTCAAGCAGTCCAACGGTGGTGATAATTGGGTTGCGCAGCTGATATGGGACCGGTTTAAGGAGCTCTTCCTTAATCGGTACTTTCCACATGTTGAGCAAGAGAAGCTCAAGAGGGACTACCACAACATTCGACAAGTTGCTGGTGAAAACAGTAAGATTTCATGCAAAGGTTTCTCCGCTTGGCAGGAATTCTGGGTCCAGCCGCGAGAACTGCTGCAGATCAGGCTGAGAAGTTTTGTTGGGCACTTCGCACTTCGGTCGCCAACAACTTGGTATGTGCTACTTTCACTACAGTGGCACAGGTGGCCGATGCAGCCCGTAAGCTCGAGATGCTTCAGGAACGAGAGGAATTTGGTGATGACAGAGCAGTGAAGAGGTATCTTCAATCACCAATTGTAAACAATTCATTTCCATCAGTATTTTTCATTCATATAATCCTCTGTTCAACGTTATATTCCAGGCAGATGACTGACGACCGTAAGCCTACGGCCGCTTAGGAGCAAGCATCTAAGGGAAGCGGTCAGATTAACGACCGTTCTGGTTCTGAGAGGTGTGGCGTTAACGATAGTTACCGTAACAATGCTAACAACTCGAACAACAGCAGGTCCCTACATTAACTTTCTTCTATGTTAAACTATCTTATGTTATGGTATTTTGACACTCCAACAATTGATAATTCAGGAACAATGGTAACGGCAGGGATCAGGACCGTAGGGGTTCACAGCCTAACCGTTCTACCTCATCAGGTAAATTTTACACCTTCTATGTAATCATGTTTATATTCCACGATCATGTCTCATGCATTTAATCCTTAAACAGGCTCTCAGCTAACTAGGATGCCTGCTGGAGGATTCACGCATCCTGTCTGTCCTACTTGTTCGCACAAACACTCTGGTATTTGTCGTCGAGGTACTGGTGGTTGTTTCAAATGTGGCCAACAAGGCCATCAATAGAAGGATTGTCGCCAAGGTGAGATAGAAGGCACCTCTGGGCACGTCGACACCAAGCCACCTCCTACTTCTGGTCGCGTGTTCACTACTATTAGAGACCAGGCGAATAAGACTTCAGGTACCATCACCAGAAATCTCTTTATGAATGGTTTGGCAGCATGTGTTCTGTTTGATACTGGAGCGACGCATTCAGTCGTATCCACTACTTTTGCTGTACGTGTTAGGATTTCCCCAATGCCATTAGATACTGCCTTATGCATTTCCACGCCACTTAGGGACTCTGTACGAATCACTTAGATGAACAAAGATCTTCCCCTAGAATTTGATGATAAGATCCGCAGAGTTGACGCACTTCCTTTGGAAATGTGCGATTTTGACTTGATTTTGGGCATGGACCTGTTATCCAAACACCAGGCTACGATTGATTGCCACACATATCGGGTTATCTTCGGTGATGTTAAATCTCCAGAGTACATACACCATGGTTTTCTGCCAGGGAGGTCAGTACAAATTATTTCATCCATGTAGGCGTGTACATTGCTATCACACGGTTGTTAGGGCTTCATAGCCAATATTCATGACATTACTGCCGAGTCTCCATTGATCCAAGATCAGCCTATCGTGTCAGAGTTTCCTGACGAATTTCTGGATGAACTTCCGGGCATACCACCTGTTTGTGAAGTCGAGTTTGGAATCGAGCTCATACCAGGTGTAGAGCCGATTTCCAAAGCTCCTTACCGTATGGCTCCTATAGAGCTTAAGGAACTAAAAGATCAGATGTAGGAACTTATGGAACGAGGTTTCATCCGTCCCAGTGCATCGTCATAGGGTGAACCGGTACTGTTCGTGAAGAAGAAAGACGGCAGCATGCGTTTACATATAGACTATCACGAACTAAACAAGATCACGATCAGGAATCGTTACCCTATTCCGCGTATTGATGACCTGTTTGATCAACTTCAGGGCGCCAAGCATTTCTCGAAGATCGATCTGAGGTCTCGCTATCATCAGTTACGGGTTAAAGAGCAGGACATCTCCAAGACTGCTTTCCGTACAGGTTATGGCCACTACGAGTTCCTAGTCATGCTATTCGGACTCACTAATGCTCCAACTGTCTTCATGGATCTAATGAACCGTGTCTTCCATGAGTTTCTAGACAAGTTTGTTATCGTGTTCATTGATGACTTCCTGATATTCTCCAAATCCAAGGAGGAACATGAGGAACACCTTCATACAGTCATACAGATTCTTCATCAGAAGCAGTTGTACGCCAAGTTCTCTAAGTGTAAGTTCTGGTTAAACAAGGTGGCATTTCTGGGCCATATTGTATCCGCAGAGGGGATCACCATGGATCCTACAAAGGTTGAAGCTATCACTAAATGGCTGAGACCTACATCTACAACTGAATTTAGAAGTTTTCTGGGTTTAGCTGGCTACTACCGCATGTTTGTAGAGAACTTTTCACAGTTAGCCTTACCTTTGACTATGCTAATGAGGAAAGGAGAGAAATTCGTCTGGATGGAAGAGTGAGAGAAGAGCTTTGAAGATCTGAAGCAGAAGTTAGTGACTGCACCTATTCTTACACTCCCATCTGGCTCAGGTGGATTTCAGATATATAGTGACGCTTCTGGAAAGGGTTTAGGCTGCGTTCTCATGCAACATGGGAAGGTTATTGCATACGGATCACGACAGCTAAAACCTTATGAAGAAAACTATCCTACTCATGATTTAGAGCTTGCAGCAGTTGTTTTCGCGTTGAAGATCTGGAAACATTATTTATATGGTGAATCATGTGACATATTCACCGACCACAAGAGTCTCAAGTACATCTTAACCAAGAAGGAACTGAACATGAGACAGAGGAGATGGTTAGAGATATTGAAGGACTACGACACCAACATTCAGTACCATCCTGGTAAGGCGAATGTGGTGGCAGATGTTCTAAGCAGAAGGTCGGGTATGATTGTTGGCATTTGGATTGCAAAGGAGATCATTCGTGACCTAGAGATGACTGATATTGAGTTTTGTGTATGAGGACATAACGGTTACTGGGCTAATCTTAGAGTGGAACCAGACTTACATTCTAGGATCAAGGAAGCTTAGAAGGACGATGGTGAGATTTGGGCTATCATTCAGAACCTTGATCAGCAAACGGAGTTTCGTGTTGACAACGACGGTATCTTATGGCAGGGCACTAGACTAGTGGTTCCTGATGACTCTACACTCAGGGAAGCTGTGTTGGCTGAAGCTCACAGTTCTCTATTTACCATACATCTTGGTTCTGTGAGACCCCAAAAATTAGGCAAGGAAACAACTAGGCAACAAGGGGGTTCCATGTCATGGTACAAGAAACAATGAAATATTGTTGACACAAAGTTGGCATAATAAAAATGTATTCATTACATCATAAACATCAGAGTTTTTAAAAACAAAGGTCCCAGAGTTTTATAAGCGGAAAAATCTATTATTTAATTATGATTTTGTAACTTATAGTTACCAAAAATACATAATAAGCTTCTGACAGTTTTTAGACAAAACCAAAGTTTAAATATACACAGAAATCTCCAAACTGTGATAATATCATGCGGGCTCCCATCCAAGCAAAGTTTAAGTAATAATACCTGAGATTAAACATGTAAAATCGTAAACATAAAGTTGAGTGATATTCATAGGTTTAGCAATAAAGGTGTGGAACACAAGCATTCATTTGTAAAACAAGTAATAGGGAAAATGGTTATGATCATTAACCATAGTCTGAAACCATTATTATTGCTAGTTAGCTCATGACACCGAAGCTTAACAAATGTAAGTTGCCCTAGTGAGTATTCAGCCTAAATACTCAAGTATAAACATATGTAATGCGTCAAAGTAATACGAGACGGGGATTGTCAATCCCGATGGATCCACCCACAACGTTCGCGCTTAGTAACACAAGTAAATTAACGATGCATGAAATGGTAGGGAAACTTAGTGGCTATGGAAACTAAAAGCAATAATAATAATGGTAATCTGTTCTGGAAAGCATACAAGTTCTGGAAAGCATACAAGATCTAGATAGCATACAAGTTCTGGATAGCATACAAGTTCTGGATAGCATACAGTTTTAAATGAATGTGTTCCACCATGTAAAATCTCACCCCACGTTTAGAAACAATGTATAAGTAGTAAAAAGGGCTATGAACTCACCTTGATGAAAGCGATATCAATAGTTAAAATAGGCGACGAGAAGCCGAGAAAATCATAGAAGCAACGTTAAAGCCTCGCTAAAAGTATCGTACTATCTTGACGAAATCAACCTACATATAGTGACTCCTAAAATAAGTAAATCATGATATACTTTTACTAATAATACTTCTACTAATTTGTTTTTACGTCCATGATTTCGCCTTTCGTTAATATTCTGTTATTTACCCAAATCAACTTTTGTAAAAAAAAACTTCTTAAATTTCACAACAAATAATAATATCACTGTTAAGTAAGATAACATTAAATGTTTGTTTATGAAACCAGGATGGTTTATGTACATATTATGGTCCCAAAAAAATGTTAAATACTTTGTATATATTAAAGTAAGTTTTTCATGTAATCATTTAGATAATCATTACTAATACTTTCTTGAGAAAATTACATGCTTAATCATTTTCGATTTATAAAAGTAATGATTAGTTTGTATAAAATTGTTTGAGCATGAATTTAAGCATATAAGAAAAATGATAGCAAGAAAATATACTATTTAAAATTCGTACTGATTTGTAAAAATTAAAAAGAAACTTAAATTAGAGAACTAATCTTTTTTAGGGACATAGTTTGACAAAATTATCGGATATCACAACGAAGTTTTATATGCAATAATTACAAAAGTTAAGCAAAGAATCATACCTAATAAACATTCTTAGATCAAACCCGAAGATTCAATTTAATGTCCTAAAACATTCTTGAAAGCTTTTTGCCTCTCACCCTTGATATTTCTAAAATAGAAGTGAATTATCATTAGTTTGTAACGTTAGTCTCCAACACGTTTGAAAAGCTCTCAATACACGTGTCATCTCCTACACATATGTATACACATACGCACCAAACTCTCACATTACGTAACTTTGTCACTTAATACCAAAAATTATTATAAAATTTTACATTTAGTTCCTCGTATTTTTTTTTTGTCACATATTCTAGTTAATAATAAGTTGCTACTTTATTATTTATTCTTTATGCCAAAAATAATTTTTATTTTAAAATAATGATCTATGTTCTAAACGAGATAACAATAGGCATATAAAATATATTGGGCATATCATTGATTTTTTTTAATTTAAAACGTAGTCGTATAATTTGCTAAGGCGGGTATTATCGTAACCCGATATCTTTAATGTTACGCGATTTGAAAGATACACGTAAAATACGAAAAATAAACGCTCAATATAAAATAAAAACATCGACATTCGGAGCACGTTGACATTTTGCTATATAAATGAGGGCTTATAATTTAATAAGCGTTAACACGTCGCATAAACGAATAACGCCTAAAGGCTTAACGAAAATGACGAAGAATGGTTATAAAATGATAATTAAAACGATGACAACTGAAAATATTTCTATGTCATAACGAGAATGTTTACGGTCGATGACAGACATAAAATTTGTCGATAAATAATAAATGACACGTAACCTTCCCATTTAGTCAAGAATTAAATATCACTCATAAAACGAACATGACAATTAAAAGTCGAGTAATAAATATTGGTCCGAATATTAAAAATAAGATTAGAGCTCGGTCTAAATGTTGCTTTTAAATTTCGGGTTACTACAATAAATAAATAAGGAAAAATAAAAATAAAATTTTTTATAATTTCGAATAAAATAGTATCAGTGATTAGAAAAATAATTAAAATATAATTTAATTAAAATTCTCGAGATCTCAGTATTTACGTATAAAAATTAAAGAGGAACAAGTAAAACATTGTAAAATCGAGAAGTACGAATAAAAGAATAATTTAATTATCCAGAAAAATACGAGTTCTCATAGTCAACCCCCCTAAAGGAACTATGGTCCCTCAGCGTTCATCTAGAGACGAAAAAAAAGACGGGAACAAATATGAATACTTTGCTTGGAACTGGTCTTTAAATACGAGAGGGTATTTACAGATAGAATAAACGAGATAAACGCTTAAACAGACAAGATGCACTAAAACAGATTAAGATTAATGATCGACGAGAAATTATGAATCGCGTAAACCATAAAACACAATAATTTACTTTATTAAGAAAAAGAGGGTTTTAAGTATGTTATATAGAAATTAAGAGGAAAATGTATCTTTAATGGGCAAATAATCGCTAAGTATTTCTTGATCAAGATATTGTTCAAAATAGAAGTAAACTAGGTTCAAGTTTTATTTTGGTCATCTTGAGAAACCTTGGGATGATTGTATGAAGTTACTGTTAAAATTTTGGATTATGGTTACGATTAGAGAAAATCTATTTTCCAAATTATTTGAAATCCTTAATAGGAATGAAGTTTAAAACGGTAATTTCATTTAACTAGAATTAAAATATAATGAAAAATCAAACTAGTTCAAAAGGTAATGCACGATGTCATTTTAAATATAAGTTAAAATTTTTACAAAGAAAACTTATAGATTCGACATTTTAGCTTGAGACAGTTATTTTAGTAATTTAAATGATGGGTAAAATGTGTAAAATTTCCTGTTACAATTTATGATAAGTTATAGAAATCCATAGGGTATTTAATGAATCCAATGTAAAAATAGGACGTGATCGGAATTTATAAGGTGGCAAGATAACAAACAAATATCTAACAATTAATAGTAAAAATAATATGCAAGCAATAGCATGAGGGAATAAAACAAAAGTCATACGAATTCTTCAAATGATGCGACAAAATATAAGTTTCGATGATGAAACAAATAGAAACCAAGGGTGTAGCAAGTCATTAATTCGTGAGTGTGGTTGGTGTCACCAACATCGGCTTATTAAGTTCTTGGTGGTCGATACACGATCGAAAAGAAAAGCCACCCTAACAAATTTTTAATTAGAATAAATCTCTTAAACAATTACTTGTAATTAAAACCAACAAAATGAACAACGTTAGCGATCAGAGAGCGAAATCAACATATGGTTTACACGAGTGAATTTCAAGGCAATAGAGTCTGACACACATTATGACGAATATGCGATATCACTATTCATTACAGTCATAAATCGTTATTCTCATCCGGAGACATTTCGAAAGTATTCCAAAATTTACTCAAAGAAGGTTGGTCGAGAAGAAAGTATAAAAACACTAAAACTTCAAAGTATGATATCAGTAGTCAGTAACTAGACGAGCGGTAAATAGAATTGTATCATGAGAGAAAATGAGGTAACAAGTAGAGCAAAGCTCATTGAGTAATGAAAAATAGATTTTACTCGCAGACACGAAATTCGTTCAAGAAAATATAAAGAAACATATGCATTTGTCATGAACTTGTACTACTTGCATAACGTATAAAAGTTTTTATAATTTTATTTTAACATGATTTTAAGGTGACTACTATTCGGCTTCACATGGCTCCTTCTAAATTACGCATAGGTGATCAGGCGGTGCATAATTTAGGACTAGAAATGCGATGCTCAGCTTCGTCAAACCAGTATTACATGTCATATGATTTAAAATATGTATATAATGCCATTTATAAAAACAGGAATCAAAATAATTATGAAACTTTTCGCTAGTAATTAATTGGCTAGATTTTAAATCAACAACTTTATTGTTACAAGAATTCGTTAGAAGACCAATTTTTGAACAATTTGTGAAATTACACGTAAAACAATGACCAATGTAGAACATTTTGTAAAACGTTTCGCAAACGATACCAGTTTAAATTTATTTGGTGACATGATGATATCATATAAAATAGCTAGTGAGTTACACGAGAGTAATAAAGAGTAGTTCAAGACGATCAATGAAATGGTTACAAGGTGATATGGTTTCAAAAGGTTTAGTCGGAATCGTCATAAGACACGTGTCAAGATGATAACGAACGATGAAAATAATAACTTCAAATCTTTACCCAAATTAAAAGCAAAGAAAGACAATGTAGAATGACAAATAAGTCATATATAAAAGAAAGGATAAAGGAATCCGTATGTGTTCACATTGTAATTTGTTTGTCATAAATATGATTTTAAGAAAGTAGAGTATCATTTCCCAAATAGTACAACTACTCCGACAAGTTTCTATTTTCGGAAAGTTGGGAATTTAACACGTAAATAGTAATGCATAAAATATACACATTTTTCGAAACATGTAGTTCATCATCAGTTTATCAAATCACTTGATTCCTAAAAGTTCAAGATATATGTATGTTGGCCGAACTCAAAGTTACTATTTTAAACATCTTCAAACACAATCAATGTTTTTAGTTGTAAAATATCATTAGTTAAAGTTTTACGAGTTCAAACGAACTCAAAAACGCTTCAAACCATATTTTTAAATTCTATCAGTTTTGACCTTTAAGTTTGACTTTTGGGGTCTGACCTGACCAGTTGACCCGCTAAATGATATTTTTTTAAGACTCGAAGTATAAAGAAATTGGGTGTAAAACGATGTTTTGAACAACTTTCTAGTTTTACTCGAGACTTGAAATGGATAAAAAATAGACGAAAATGCCCTTGCATTAAATCTGTCAACCAAATGATATTTATGAAATACGCTGAAATAAGTTCTTAATTTTACAATTTCAAATGAGCGTAACTTGCTCGATTTTCTTTAAGATATACGGGTCGAATTTTATGTCCTAAACGAACGTCTCAACAAGTAGAATATATTTTTATGTCTAAATTTTATAAAAATATTTTCTCGACATCGTTAAATTATATGTAACTTTTCTGTAGAAAGTATATTTTTCGACACACCTTGAAATTCAATCAAACTTCATAACGACCCGAAATTTATGTACACACATGACTTGTGGATTCCATAAAGACTAAAGAGAACAAATTGTATAATTAAGCATATAAAGGAAGACATAATATAAAAAATGGTTCAAGAATACCAACAATAATTTAAGAAATAAAAAATGGCGCATGACAATCCGTGTGTGACAATCCGTCAATTTACGATTGATATTTTATTCTCAATATTATTTAAAAACAATTTACAATATGAACTCACATATTTTTGGGAAGAAATTTGGATTTACGTCTTGAAGTAGCGTCGACTACGTATAAACCTGAGGATTCAACGTTACGTGCTTACGTTTACATACACCGTCTTTGGTGACAGTCCGACATTTCAGAAAATAAATTTATCTGAGAATATTATTTTGGAGTTTTAAATTTGAGTTGGTTCATAAACTCACAAATTTACGAGAAGAGATTAGGACTTACGATTTTATTTTAACGTCTTTTACAACTAAACCGGAAACCTTAGGATTACGTATTTACGTTTTCGAACTCCGTTTTTGATGAAACAATTTTTATTGGATTCGTTTTGTGACGTTGATTCATAATTTATAAAAACGTTTTTCGTAAAACGACCCGAGGGCACGCAAATCGAGGAAACTAGAATCGAGGAATACCCGTAAACTAGTGAGATGGGACAAAATACATTGTCCCACCCCACTAGCTTACATGGGGCGGCCAAATACTCACTAACACCTTAGGTGTCAAGTCCTTGTGTAGCTACACTACACTTGTTACATGTAGCTTAACATGTAAGCTTACTCCATCCACTACCAACACAAAACCATCAAACAATCTCATTTCTCTCATTTCACATGCAAAAACCACTCTCAAACTCTCTCTCTAACTCCATTAATGCCGTCCCATTCTTCATCCAAAAACACCCTTTGATCTTGATTCAACCATGAAACCATATGTTATACTTGCATATGTTGAAGCCCTTTCAAAACCCTATTGATTGGTGGTACTTATAACATCCATGGAAGAGTTTTCATGGTGTCATGAGGCTGATTTTCCACAAGAAGTCCATGGAGCATGGTGGTCTTGAAGATGGTTATGGATATCCACAAGTTTCTCCATCAAAAACCATGCCAAACTCATAACCTACATCAAGATGGTGGTATAAAGATTGTCCTCCTCAACTTCTTGTTATTTTGATTATGTAAACATGTATTTTATTTCCTATTGTATATATTTATGATGATTATATGATGATAAAAATGTTATGTGGGGATTTGTTGTTGATAATCATGGATAAAAAGGTGAAAAACCATATGAAACAAGGTTAAAATCTTGATTAATTTACATGGCTGTATAAAAAAGTAAAGAACCATATGTTTAAACTGATAAAATGATGAAGTATAATGGATTTACAGTAAGCTATGGGTCTTGTACACATGTGAGAGTTGGCCATACAATGGAATCAAAATAATGAGTGAGATATGATCAAAACAAGTTTAAGATACAAATCTGAAGTTACTGTTTTGGACGATTTTTAGAAAATACTTAAAGGATGATTCAACAGTAGCTATAGAAGAGTTAAATGTAGCAAATATCATGTAGTTTATGTGATAAATATTTGAGCTTCTATCTCCATATAGAACTCAAGATATGGCAATTTTGGTGAAGATGAAGTTAAAAATCAGATTTTTGGAAATTAAAGAATAATACTAAGCACTCACATTTTAATATATAAAATGTAAAATAAAAACCCACTAACTTATAAAACTTATTTATATAAATGTATAAAAGGTTAATCAAATGGATAAATTATATAAATGGGGGTGAAATAATATTTATAAGTAATAAAAACTATAAACATGATTTTACGACTTTTTCGGCTGTTGCCGTGAAATTAACGTTTTTCATCAAATAAAACTCAGACGACCAAACCCGTCTAATGTAAAGTTTATAAAAGTTGTATACTGATGTATAAGTAACTAAGACAAGTAAAAACCGATAAAACCCGAACTATAAGAATTACGGACATTTACGAGCTAAATAAACGTATTGGACTAATAATTGGACTTAATAAGATAAAAACTTGTGAAAAGAATTATTTGGGCTTAACCCATTTGGGCCCAACATGAAAGATATATATACTGATCATATAGGTATAAAATGGATAAAAACAAGTTAAAGAACTTATAAAAGACTTAATGAACTTAAAATAGGTAAAATCGGTGAAACTAGTGAACTAGTAAGACGATACTAAAACGTAAACTCTAAAATGAGTAAACGAGAATATGTAAACCCACTTGATCATCATATATATATAATCATCATATGTATACATAATTGATATTTATATAAAGTCATTGGACAAACGTCTAAGACCGATTATTATTTATATAGGTTTCCGTGATTGAAGCACGTACCGTACGACCGAATTGCCGATAACCCGCCTTCCCATATCAACGTGAGTTCATAGCCTCGCACTCTTTTTAATGTTTTATAAATGCTTTATAAACCCGCGAGGGAGATAACATGTTAGTTTTTATAAAAGTTTGGACACCATTTGTCCCGATTGTTTGTTTATTGATTTTGGACCCCAATGATTGAATGACCCGATTGTATGACCCGATAAATGATTAATGGACCCGATAGATGAAACAAAATGGATTATTAAAGTTAGGTTATGTCACTAAAAGTCCATTAGCATGAATTGTGAACTACCGGGAGTTGGTAGACGCTTATGCATTTAATAGTACTATTTGGGGACGATCACCCCAGTTCGCGCCTTGACGGTTGATCCCCGTCGTGCCACATTGATTGGTAAGCGAATTAATGTATGAGAAGATTTCCATAGCGTGACCTTTGTGACGACACGCTACTTTAGATGGGAAAAATTGGTATCGGGTTAGCTACCCGTTGTTGGTTTAGTAAGGTAACAATGTCATGCGGCTTATAATAATCCGAATTAACGAAATACTAATAGACGCTTCGAATTACGATGTATTGCCTGACTAGCAATACAGGGTCATACTATTGATATTATGATTGTATTTTGGTTTTCATAACCATATTCATATAACGGTTTTTATTTGATTTTATACAACGTCATCAGACGTATTGTATGATGTTTTTACGACATTGGCTCGTATAATAATTTTTAAGGCAAATGCCTATATTATGATTTTCGATAAGGATTTATATAAAATGACTTTGGCTATTTTATGGCCTATTACAAAGATTTGTATAAAATGATTTTGGCTATTTTACGGCCTATTACAAGGATTTGTACGTATTGATTTTTGGTACTAATTTTATACCAAAGTTATAATGATGGAATTTATTAAACTCTATGAATTCACTCGGCGTTATTGCTGACCTTTTCTTTTAACATGTTTTATCTCAGGTACTTGAAGGTAATTCTCGGGAAGACGACAAGAATTCATGACCCGCACTTAAACAATATTTTTTCATTCAAGCACTTTGTAAAACTTTTGTATGAAACGTAATGACTTGGGACCTATGTAACTTTGATGTTTATGAATGGAAATGATTTATTATTAAACAACGCGATTTTTATGCGTTGTCTATGATGTGAGTAATGTGCTATCCCGTAACACCAACTAGTCTTCCGCTGAACTGAGTTGCATAAATTTGGGGGTGTTACAGTTTGGTATCAGAGCTCTCGTTATAGAGAACGAAAGATTTTTAAAACTAAGGTTTTGAATAAAACTTTTCAAAATCTTTTAACTAAAAACATTTTTTTTTTAAAATATCTAAAAATCTTTTGACTATAACGGTGCCGAAGAATTCCCGAGTTACCGACAAGGCCAAGAATGAGAAGTGTTATTTTAATATATATATAACTTGGATTATATATATATATGATGTAATTTTATTACATGATTGTTTTATGATTATTTTGATTTTTATACGAGGTATTTATACGACGTCGATTGTCACAAGTAACCCTAAATCCCCTAGTAAATTAATCGAAGCTATTCTCGTAGGAATTCTAGCTATCCTAGATCTAAACCAAGTTGTGGATATTTATGATCCCAACAAATGGTTGATATTCGTAGAAATGTAGATAGTAGTTGATTGTGATATTGAAAAAGAATTGGCGAGATTAAATCTGATATCGATGTCATGACGATCTTTCCTTATAAAGTGGAGTTTGACAAAACGTTATCACCTAGAAAGATGTCATCTGATTCGTTGTCATCCAATTCTTAAATTTGAAATCGAAAGGGTGAATGTTGCAGTTGAGGCTGTCATTGGAACCATTACCCAAAAAGCCTCATGCCACTAATACCTTTCCGAGAAGTCTAAGTTAAATGATCAAGTCATTTCATATTAATGACTCATTTGATAATTGTTGTTGTAAGAGATATAGGATTGGAAATTGAGTGTTGATTCATATTGAGATTGTATTGCCTTTACAAGGCCGAAGAATAAGGTTGTAAGTATTGGAAAATGAGGTAGGATATCGAATTGAGTATAAAATTGGTTGAAACTTGAATGAAGTAAAAATTTAACTTATATGGAATATGAGATTGTTAAGAGGAAGTCGTTAAGTTTTGTGATTGAATTATAAGGTTTTAATTGATTGTAGGTATGTGTTAAGGGTTGTTCCTAGGCCATTGTCCACTAATGAGGATGTCCAGTGTCCAAGAAATAAATTGAAGAAATCTTCTTCTGAATTGAGACCGATGGATCTTCTGGGACATGTGGAACACCTAATAACTCTTGTAGATTAGTATTCATTGTGGTATCTTTTAAAAATCCCTAACTTAACTGAGATATCAGTTGGTAGGATGAGTTTTGAGAATTGTATGACATAGTGACGCGTAATGTGTTACGGTACAATTTTGACTTGTTTGTGATTAATGAAAAGACTACCTTTGATTGCTAAATTCTACATGTATCGATGATATCTATCTTTTCTTGCTTCATCCTAATGTTCGCGTTAGTGATGC
Organism: Glebionis coronaria; assembly: GCA_025667525.1. Classification (NCBI taxonomy): domain Eukaryota; kingdom Viridiplantae; phylum Streptophyta; class Magnoliopsida; order Asterales; family Asteraceae; genus Glebionis; species Glebionis coronaria. The sequence goes on along the minus strand of JANFOE010001394.1, from coordinate 151,117 downwards.
AACCGTTGAACAAGTACTCATCTTGAATCGAGTTATGTTGTGGATTATTCTTTTGAGTGCCATCGAGATCATGAACCTCATGATTATTTGGCTAAGCTCATCTCCTATTAGATTATAGTTAGTTCTTGGTGAACAACTCTTCGTCACTCTTTTGCAGATCACACATTGTTTTTATAAAGTTAAAACCGTATCCTTGAGAAAAATTGAATTCTCATCATCAAAAGGATTATTCAAAATGAGACTTGTAAATGATTGATATCAAAATAAAGTCGTTTATGAAACACTTTGGAAACTTAATTGTTTTCATAACAAGGAAAATCTTTGTAAATTTATTCTTGATCCTTATTTAAGAGTTAAGCATGAAAATGTTTTTATTATAAACATAATGATAAAATTTTGACGAACTGAGTATTGCATCGTTAATCTTGAAATTGTATATAGTTGCGCGCCTACATACAATTTGGAATGGACTATGCAAGACTGATTAGTAGTCACCATAAAACTAATGAATAGACACTATATTTTCTTTGAATATTGTGAAAGATTAAAATTTATGAGATCTGCAAGAAGTGAAAAATAGGGACATAATGTTAGGGACACCTACATATGTGCCTGTAGCATCTATTCTTCTGAGTTGAATTTACTCATTTGTGGAAATTGTCTTATTTGACAATTGACAATTCTTTCTTGTCCAATTCTTCCGTAGTGAGATTCTTAGGAAAAGTATCTGATTATCGAGTGTTGATACCCGACTGGATGTATTGACGTTCTTATCATTTCTTTTGATTTGATTTCATTTGAATGACCTGGGTAACGATCCGAGGAGCTTTCGAATGCGTACTCAAATTATGAAAACATGGAATATATTCATATTCGTTAAGTGTTTTCGTCTGTATCTGATTTGAAATTCTCTCGCGTGGATTATGCGTTGACCTTACTCTTTTAATAGTAGTTGTGTATCCTAATATCCTTGAAAATTGTGAAGGATTATGAATTATTATTAGTCTTTTGAGAAGTTCACATCTTATCGACGGCAATGAAACTGGAAAGTTGATAGTGCCGGTAGAATGGATTGATTGATTATGACATGACAACATTGTCTTAATTGATGGGAACTCGAGTAGAATTCCCCTAAATGATAAGATGCTGATTATCAAAAGTGATCTAAATAATTCTTGGTGGATGACGATATCCTGTATTTAGACTTAAAAGTATACCATGAATGGTTGTGAGCTAGTTATAGATATTATAATCTAGAAAGAAGTCAATATAAATTTATTAAAAGATGTTTATCTTATCTGAAACTTTAGGAGGTATTTATTGATGACTTACCTAGAATTTCGCCATTAAGGCAAGTTGAAATTGATATTGATTATATTTCCGGTGCTGCACTTGTGGCTTGTGCACTGTATGTCAGCACCATCTGAATTTAAGGAATTACCGTACAACTGAGAAAGTTGTCGGAGAAAGATTTTATTATACCAAGCCTGTCATCCTGAAGAGCTATGGTGTTATCTTTCCTTATATTTATAGATTACTGTGACTGAGTAAATTGACAATCGAAAACGATATCCATAACTCGAAATGGAAGAATTGTTCGATCATTTACAAGGTTCTAGCAAATTTGATCCATAGCATGGTTATCATCAACTTCGCATCTGCGAAAGAGATTATCTATTCCAATCACTACATCCGGTGCTTGTAATAAACATTATGAGTTTCACGTGATGTCGTTTGGATTGACTAATACACATGTAGCATTCATAAATATGATGAATCACGTGTGTAGGCTGTAATTTGATAAATTCATGCTCGTGATCATTAAGGACTATTTGTTTGTATATAAGAATAAGGATGAGTTAATAATTAAGTATAGATTGCCCTGAATTGGCCGAACAATGAAAACCTGAACCTTGAATAACTAACACGTGAATAAAGACTTGAATCTTTACATGATTTAACCATGTGATTAATAGATAATGGAATATAAATCGACTCTTCAAAAATTAAGAGCCCTTTAATACTTTGGATTTTACGAAAAAGAAATGGAAATATGTTTTGACAAATGTTTTGACAAAGGATTTTAAGGGACTATTCCCTTATACACAAACCATTTAACTAAACTTCTGTTTAGGGGTAAATGTTTGTGTATACTTCCAGATAACCTAAAAGGGATTAAGGAAATCATTTAAACCATGACTTGAAATTTGAAACGATAATTTACGCTTTTCAACTAAGAAAACTTTGACCAAAGTATAAATAAAGGTTTTTCGAACATTTACGAATCTTATTAATTATTTTCGATAAATCAACGAAAATCTTATTAATTAAACACAAATTTATTTTGAACATTTTTGGTCGAACTAAGAAATTTAAAACTTTTACATTCATGCTTCATAAAAATTAACTAATAATTATTTAATTAATTATAATAATTATCGACGCTTTAGACGCCGGATTGAGAAAAAAACTGATAAAATGATAGTTGAGAAGAAACTAAAACTTAGAAAATATGAAGAAAGTTGAACGTAAATACTAACGCATAATATAGAAAGAATATCTGAGTGAATTGTAGACATGATAATTATATCATCATGAGAAGTGAATATAGATACCGACGCATTATGTAGAAAAGAAAAAAAACCAGTTAGGACATGTTCCTTAATAATGAAGGTACAAAATAAATTGCCGAACGATATAAAAATAAACGATGTTTGTAAGAAGGATAATATAAATAGTGAAAGGTTTCACGGCTAATGTGAACCATTAGAATTGAGAAGCCGATAGCGTTAAATATTTTAAAGGCCACTTATGATTGCCTAAATATGGAGGATTATGAGATATAGTTATGTTGGAATTTGTAAGTATAAGTATTATATGTATGTCATTTTTGACCAAAGTATCTTTGTCTGAAGAAGTTGTACTAATGGCAATTATGAGGGCAGACATCGCCTCATACATTAGTAAACGTCTAGCTATTGCAAAGGTCATCATCTGAATTTGATTCGATTTGGGTCATCGTCGACAGAATGACCAAATCTGCTAATATCATTCTCGATAATGATAAATGCAAAAGAATTATGTAAACATGGTGTGCCTGTATCGAACATCTATATCAAGATCTTCGCTTCGCATCGAATTTCTAGAGATTTGCTCAGAAATCATTAAGAACGAACCTTGATGAGAGTACTATGTACCACCCCAAATCGAAGGGACGAGGTAAAGTAACGATACAAGGTAATATAAGTGCTGTTTTATGTTTGAATGATTGACCTTTGGTAATAGACCGTATAATCGTTTTCCTTTGGAGAGATTATCATTGATAATTATCGTATTAGGATCAAGATCGAATCTTGTTAAGATCTAAATCTTAGAGCATCTGTAAGCAGGAATTGAGATGAAGACACCCGACATACACCCATTGTGAGTTGGACATGTCTCTTAGGTTTAAGGTTTCTTATGATGGCGAACCTAACCTTGCAAAATACCCGACCCGCGAGATCTGAAATGATTGGTGAATTTAGGATCTGATTATTGACTGCCGGTAGTGGGCAAGAGGTTATGTGAATGTGAAATGTAGATCTTGAAGTGCCAAATGGGTAGCGAAGTTATGCCACAATTTTTAACCTTGGAAAAAAATGAATTCATGATCTGACAAATCATGGGATATAAGTCCCCGTTGTATGGGACCATTGAAATGATGTAAAAGTTGGGATTGAAAGGCATATAAACTGGATCTACCCTAGGACTCCAAAGACTGCGTGAATTATGTTTCGTAAATCGAACTTGATGGAATACCTATCAAGTGAAAATCTGATTATTCTTAGTAAAGCTTAGATCGGCGAAAAGTTGCATTCATCAAAAACCCGTGAACATCATGGATAGAGAAAGTAAGTCAACATTAAGCCTGATCTTATTCCCGTAGTTATGTTTGATGAAACTCGCGTATTATAATGAATTGCACTTGTGAGAAAAGACCAAATGTGGAGGAAATACCCACATGGCTTTAACTCTATAAGAAGCGAGTAGTAAGGTAAGATGATCTTTGAGGACAAAGATCCTGTTTAGGGGTAAATGCTGTGACAATCCGTCAATTTACGATTGATATTTTATTCTCAATATTATTTAAAAACAATTTACAATATGAACTCACATATTTTTGGGAAGAAATTTGGATTTACGTCTTGAAGTAGCGTCGACTACGTATAAACCGGAGGATTCAACGTTACGTGCTTACGTTTACATACACCGTCTTTGGTGACAGTCCGACATTTCAGAAAATAAATTTATCTGAGAATATTATTTTAGAGTTTTAAATTTGAGTTGGTTCATAAACTCACAAATTTACGAGAAGAGATTAGGACTTACGATTTTATTTTAACGTCTTTTACAACTAAACCGGAAACCTTAGGATTACGTATTTACGTTTTTGAACTCCGTTTTTGATGAAACAATTTTTATTGGATTCGTTTTGTGACGTTGATTCATAATTTATAAAAACGTTTTTCGTAAAACGACCCGAGGGCACGCAAATCGAGGAAACTAGAATCGAGGAATACCCGTAAACTAGTGAGATGGGACAAAATACATTGTCCCACCCCACTAGCTTACATGGGGCGGCCAAATACTCACTAACACCTTAGGTGTCAAGTCCTTGTGTAGCTACACTACACTTGTTACATGTAGCTTAACATGTAAGCTTACTCCATCCACTACCAACACAAAACCATCAAACAATCTCATTTCTCTCATTTCACATGCAAAAACCACTCTCAAACTCTCTCTCTAACTCCATTAATGCCGTCCCATTCTTCATCCAAAAACACCCTTTGATCTTGATTCAACCATGAAACCATATGTTATACTTGCATATGTTGAAGCCCTTTCAAAACTCTATTGATTGGTGGTACTTATAACATCCATGGAAGAGTTTTCATGGTGTCATGAGGCTGATTTTCCACAAGAAGTCCATGGAGCATGGTGGTCTTGAAGATGGTTATGGATATCCACAAGTTTCTCCATCAAAAACCATGCCAAACTCATAACCTACATCAAGATGGTGGTATAAAGATTGTCCTCCTCAACTTCTTGTTATTTTGATTATGTAAACATGTATTTTATTTCCTATTGTATATATTTATGATGATTATATGATGATAAAAATGTTATGTGGGGATTTGTTGTTGATAATCATGGATAAAAAGGTGAAAAACCATATGAAACAAGGTTAAAATCTTGATTAATTTACATGGCTGTATAAAACAGTAAAGAACCATATGTTTAAACTGATAAAATGATGAAGTATAATGGATTTACAGTAAGCTATGGGTCTTGTACACATGTGAGAGTTGGCCATGCAATGGAATCAAAATAATGAGTGAGATATGATCAAAACAAGTTTAAGATACAAATCTGAAGTTACTGTTTTGGACGATTTTTAGAAAATACTTAAAGATGATTCAACAGTAGCTATAGAAGCGTTAAATGTAGAAAATATCATGTAGTTTATGTGATAAAAATTTGAGCTTCTATCTCCATATAGAACTCAAGATATGGCAATTTTGGTGAAGATGAAGTTAAAAATCAGATTTTTGGAAATTAAAGAATAATACTATTATATAAGCACTCACATTTTAATATATAAAATGTAAAATAAAAACCCACTAACTTATAAAACTTATTTATATAAATGTATAAAAGGTTAATCAAATGGATAAATTATATAAATGGGGGTGAAATAATATTTATAAGTAATAAAAACTATAAACATGATTTTACGACTTTTTCGGCTATTGCCGTGAAATTAACGTTTTTCATCAAATAAAACTCAGACGACCAAACCCGTCTAATGTAAAGTTTATAAAAGTTGTATACTGATGTATAAGTAACTAAGACAAGTAAAAACCGATAAAACCCGAACTATAAGAATTACGGACATTTACGAGCTAAATAAACGTATTGGACTAATAATTGGACTTACTAAGATAAAAACTTGTGAAAAGAATTATTTGGGCTTAACCCATTTGGGCCCAACATGAAAGATATATATACTGATCATATAGGTATAAAATGGGTAAAAACAAGTTAAAGAACTTATAAAAGACTTAATGAACTTAAAATAGGTAAAATCGGTGAAACTAGTGAACTAGTAAGACGATACTAAAACGTAAACTCTAAAATGAGTAAACGAGAATATGTAAACCCACTTGATCATCATATATATATAATCATCATATGTATACATAATTGATATTTATATAAAGTCATTGGACAAACGTCTAAGACCGATTATTATTTATATAGGTTTCCGTGATTGAAGCACGTACCGTACGACCGAATTGCCGATAACCCGCCTTCCCATATCAATGTGAGTTCATAGCCTCGCACTCTTTTTAATGTTTTATAAATGCTTTATAAACCCGCGAGGGAGAAAACATGTTAGTTTTTATAAAAGTTTGGACACCATTTGTCCCGATTGTTTGTTTATTGATTTTGGACCCGAATGATTGAATGACCCGATTGTATGACCCGATAAATGATTAATGGACCCGATAGATGAAACAAAATGGATTATTAAAGTTAGGTTATGTCACTAAAAGTCCCATTAGCATGAATTGTGAACTACCGGGAGTTGGTAGACGCTTATGCATTTAATAGTACTATTTGGGGACGATCACCCCAGTTCGCGCCTTGACGGTTGATCCCCGTCGTGCCACATTGATTGCTAAGCGAATTAATGTATGAGAAGATTTCCATAGCGTGACCTTTGTGACGACACGCTACTTTAGATGGGCAAAATTGGTATCGGGTTAGCTACCCGTTGTTGGTTTAGTAAGGTAACAATGTCATGCGGCTTATAATAATTCGAATTAACGAAATACTAATAGACGCTTCGAATTACGATGTATTGCCTGACTAGCAATACAGGGTCATACTATTGATATTATGATTGTATTTTGGTTTTCATAACCATATTCATATAACGGTTTTTATTTGATTTTATACAACGTCATCAGACGTATTGTATGATGTTTTTACGACATTGGCTCGTATAATAATTTTTAAGGCAAATGCCTATATTATGATTTTCGATAAGGATTTATATAAAATGACTTTGGCTATTTTATGGCCTATTACAAAGATTTGTATAAAATGATTTTGGCTATTTTACGGCCTATTACAAGGATTTGTACGTATTGATTTTTGGTACTAATTTTATACCAAAGTTATAATGATGGAATTTATTAAACTCTATGAATTCACTCGGCGTTATCGCTGACCTTTTCTTTTAACATGTTTTATCTCAGGTACTTGAAGGTAATTCTCGGGAAGACGACAAGAATTCATGGCCCGCACTTAAACAATATTTTTCCATTCAAACACTTTGTAAAACTTTTGTATGAAACGTAATGACTTGGGACCTATGTAACTTTGATGTTTATGAATGGAAATGATTTATTATTAAACAACGCGATTTTTATGCGTTGTCTATGATGTGAGTAATGTGCTATCCCGTAACACCAACTAGTCTTCCGCTGAACTGAGTTGCATAAATTTGGGGGTGTTACACCGTGTTTTAGATTTCAAGATGCAATGTAGGAAGGTCTCTCGGCTGCGTGATTTTCCAAAATCATAAGACATTCCGAGAAAGAAATGGAACATTAATGGGTTACACTCTCGGAGCGAGGAGGTTTAATGAAAGGGGAGGATACATGTTTATAGAAATATTATCGTTTTCCAAACAATCGCCACATAATAGAGGATAAATTACAAGCTGGCGATGTTGTTTTCAATGTACAAATGGACATTGTAATTCGAAGTCGAATGTAGAATGGTCAATGAAGTAATATTTAATCGATATACAAGTGTCGAGTAAACCAAAGACGTAAAGGTAAATCAAGGTTACGAAAACCCACGATATTATTCAACATGGATTCAAGGGCTGCTTCGAGATGTGTGACTCACACGATGTCCTTTAGTCTTTTTCGGAGACTCATTGAGCTACACAATGGTCTATAGACTAGACATCCAATCATGAATGGTCGGATAATAATTTGGATATTTAAATAGATATCTTTAAAGAGTTAAACAATGAAGGTAACACGCACGATAGTAAAATGAAATCAGAAGTTTCATCGAAAACAACACTTATTTAATCCCGAACAATGATATCACGAGAATACACACAACATGTAAAAGAACGAGTCGAGAAAAACAAGCAGTTTAAATGAACGAGTATATGAGGTCAGTCGTATCACGCATAAACGAAATAGCAATAGTACTCAGAAAAGTGAGTATGAAAAGTCGGCAACATACGCGCTCCGAATACAAGTATGAAATGTCATAACAATATAAAATTATTGCAACAAGATCAATTCACAAGAACAAGAATTCAAGAAATGCAATAAGAGCATATGTAATCAAGTAATATCCAATGATAATTCATGAAGCACAAAGGCTTTGAAAAGATATAGTAATTATCGTCATTAGGGTAATGTAATATTTCAAATGTAATCAATAGATGAAATACTACAATGATAATTAAAATTAAATAATAAGGATTAGAGAGTTACCCGCGCATATATCGAACAACCATGGCAGATTCTGTGTTTGACACTTAGAAACATGAAACATTTGAACTTTCGGTTATAGACTATGTTTTGAAAACGACTCAGTTCCCTATAACCATCGCTCTGATACCAATCTGTGAGACCCCCAAAATCAGGCAAGGAAACAACTAGGCAACAAGGGGGTTCCATGTCATGGTACAAGAAACAATGAAATATTGTTGACACAAAGTTGGCATAATAAAAATGTATACATTACATCATAAACATCAGAGTTTTTAAAAACAAAGGTCCTAGAGTTTTATAAGCGGAAAAATCTATTATTTAATTATGGTTTTGTAACTTATAGTTACCAAGAATACATAATAAGCTTTTGACACTTTTTAGACAAACCAAAGTTTAAATATACACAGAAATCTCCAAGCTGCGATAATATCCTGCGGGCTCCCATCCAAGCAAAGTTTAAGTAATAATACCTAAGATTAAACATGTAAAATCGCCAACATAAAGTTGAGTGATATTCATAGGTTTAGAAGTAAAGGTGTGGAACACAAGCATTCATTTGTAAAACAAGTAATAGGGAAAATGGTTATGATCATTAACCATAGTCCAAAACCATTATTATTGCTATTTAGCTCATGACACCGAAGCTTAACAAATGTAAGTTCCCTTAGTGAGTATTCAGCCTAAATACTCAAGTATAAAAAAATGTAATGCGACAAAGTAATACGAGACGGGGATTGTCAATTCCGATGGATCCACCCACAACGTTGGTGCTTAGTAACACAAGTAAATTAACGGTGCATGAAATGGTAGGAAAACTTAGTGGCTATGGAAACTAAAAGCAATAATAATAATGGTAATCTGTTGTGGAAAGCATACAAGTTCTGGAAAGCATACATGATCTGGATAGCATACAGGTTCTGGATAGCATACAAGTTCTGGATAGCATACAGTTTTAAACGAATGTGTTCCACCATGTAAAATCTCACCCCGCGTTTAGAAACAATGTATAAGTAGTAAAAAGTGGCTATGAACTCACCTTGATGAAAGTGATATCAATAGTTAAAATAGGCGCCGATAAGCCGAGAAAATCATAAAAGCAACGTTAAAGCCTCGCTAAAGTATCGTACTATCTTGACGAAATCAACCTACATATAGTGACTCCTAAAATAAGTAAATCATGATATACTTTTACTAATAATACTTCTACTAATTTGTTTTTACGTCCATGATTTCGCCTTTCGTTAATACTCTGTTATTTACCCAAATCAACTTTTGTAAAAAAAACACTTCTTAAATTTCACAACAAATATCAAACTAATAATATCATTTAATAATATCACTGTTAATTAAGATAACGTTACATGTTTGTTTATGAAACCAGGATGGTTTATGTACATATTATGGTAACAAAAAAATGTTCAATACTCTGTATATACTAAAGTATGTTTTTCATGTAATCATTTAGATAATCATTACTAATACTTTCTTGAGAAAATTACATGCTTAATCTTTTTTGATTTATAAAAGTAATGATTAGTTTGTATAAAATTGTTTTAGCATGAATTTATGCATATAAGAAAAATGATAGCAAGAAAATCTACTATTTAAAATTCGTACTGATTTGTAAAAATTAAAAAAAACTTAAATTAGAGAACTATTCTTTTTGTAGGGACATAGTTTGACAAAATTATCGGATATCAAAACAAAGTTTTATATGCAATAATTTCAAAAGTTAAGCAAAGAATCATACCTAATAAACATTCTTAGATCAAACCCGAAGATTCAATTTAATGTCCCAAAATAAATTCACCATAACTTGAGATTTAATAAAAATAGATAATGACTTGAAAGCTTTTTGCCTCTCACCCTTGATATTTCTAAAATAGAAGTGAATTATCATTAGTTTGCAACGTTTTACTGCTGCTTTCTTTAAGAAGTCTTGGGATATTATGGGTGCTGATTTTACTTGTGCTATTCGGGAGTTTTTCTCTAATGGAAAACTACTTAAAGAGGTTAATCATACTATTATTGCTCTTATCCCTAAGGTTACTGTCCCTGACAAGATTACTGATTATCGCCCTATCTCTTGTTGTAGTGTTATCTTTAAATGCATTAGCAAGATTATTGCTAACCATATTAAAGGGGATTTGGGGGTTTTGGTTAATATTAATCAATTAGCTTTTGTTCCGGGCCGCAGGATTTCGGATAATATATTATTGACGCAGGAATTGATGAGAAACTATCATAGAAATTCTGGTTCGCCAAGATGTGCTCTTAAAGTTGATATTCAAAAAGCTTATGATACGGTGGATTGGCAGTTTCTCCGTAACACTCTGATTGGGTTTGGTTTTCATCATATAATGGTTGATTGGATTATGACATGTGTTTCTACTACGTCGTATTCGATTTGTATGAATAGTAATTTATATGGTTGGTTTCAAGGAAAGAGAGGTCTCAGACAAGGTGATCCGTTATCTCCGTATCTTTTCACTTTGGTTATGGAAGTTCTTTCTCTCATGATGCAACGAAGGGTTCTTGATGCTGATGACTTTCATTTCCACCACCGGTGTGAGCAACAACGAATTATTAACCTTTGCTTTGCAGATGATCTTTTCTTGTTTGCCAGGGGTCATTTGGGTTCTGTGCAAGTTATTATGGATGCTTTGGAGGAATTTAAAATTGCTTCTGGTTTGGTTCCAAGTATTCCTAAGAGCACTGTTTTCTTCTGCAATGTTTCCACTGCTGTTAAAAGCACTATTTTACATATAATGCATTTTGCTGAAGGCGAGTTACCTGTCCGATACCTTGGTGTTCCTCTAATCTCTTCCAGGCTTCTGTATAGGGACTGTAAGGTCCTTGTAGAAAAGCTTGAGAGTAGAGTTAATGATTGGCGCAATAAATTTCTTTCTTTAGCAGGAAGACTCCAGTTAGTTCGTTCAGTCCTATCTTCTATGCATATTTACTGGGCGTCAGTCTTTATTTTACCTGTGCGGATTATTCATGATTTGGAGCAGCTTTTGAGAGGCTTCTTATGGTGTCAAGGTGAAATGAAGAAGGGTAAGGCTAAAGTTGCTTGGGACTCTGTCTGTAATCCATTTATTGAAGGTGGCCTTGTTATTCGTAAGCTTTCTGATTTTAATGATGCTTTAATGGTTTCTCATATTTGGTGTATTTTGACTCGTAAAGATTCTTTATGGGTCAAATGGATCTATTCTTACAAGTTAAAGGATAGAAGCTTTTGGGATGTTCCTTGTATTGGAGACATGAGTAGGGGCTGGAGAAAACTTCTCCAAATCAGACCACGTGTTCGTAAGTTTGTATGGTATCATATTAATAATGGTAGAGTTGCTTCTATGTGGTTTGATAATTGGGCAGATTTATGTCCTCTACGGGACATCCTCACGGTCCGTAATATCAATAGATCGGGGTTCTCTTTATCTAATAAGGTGAGGGATCTTATCGTTGATGGTGCTTGGCAGTGGCCGCAGGATTAGAATACTAGATTTCCTAATATTGTTTCTATACCTGTGCCTATTATTAATGATGACAAAGAAGATGAGTTGCTATGGAGGGATATTAGTGGTATTTCTCGGCCGTTTTCTGTGGCGTTAGCTTGGGATTCCATACGTGATCGGGCTATGGAAGTAAATTGGTATAAAGCTGTCTGGTTTTCTCATTGTATTCCTCGTCACTCTATTAATTTGTGGCTGGTGGTTAGAAGGAAATTGAAGACACAGGATAGGCTTAAGCAATGGGATGTTGGCCCGTTGGTAGATTTAAGCCTTCTTCGGTGTCCTTTATGTAGTTTGGTGCAGGACTCCCATGACCATCTTTTCTTTGAACTTTCTTATTTTGTGCAGGTTTGGTCTAAGGTTCGGACCTTGTGTGGTATGGATACTATCCCACCTCGTATTGATGATATATTAGCTCATGTTATTTCAATTTCGAATGGGAAATCATGTGTTAGTATTCTTGCTCGTCTTGTGTTGGCTGATACTGCTTATTTTATTTGGATGGAATATAATTCAAGACTATTCAAGAAGAAGCGGATGTCTGTTGATCAGTTATTTCAGATTCTATGTGATACTATTCGCTTAAAGTTGATTTCTTTCCGTTTCAAGAAATTATCTACCAGGTCGAGTTTGCTGCTTGACAAATGGAGGGTGCCGAGCTCAAGATTTGTTCCATGATAGGTGTGCCGGGTGAGTGTTGTACTCTTTTTTCCTTGTCCAAGGTTTTTCCCACTGGGTTTTCTTTGGTAAGGTTTTTTAAGGAGGCAGACTCATTTGGATTCATCCTGCTCCTATCATGGTGGTGTTGGATGCTAAAGAGTGAGCGCGGTTTCATGTTCACATCTTGGTTTTTATCTAGTTTACTGTTGTCTTCTAGATTCGGTTAGGGCTTTTGAGGTTTCATAGTCTTTGTTAACAAGCTGCATGTAGCTTGAGGTTAACGTGGTATCTCAGCCACATTCCTTTGTATTTAAACGCTTTTTTGGTTAATATATTTACCGGGGTAACCCATTACCAAAAAAAAAAAAATAGTCTCCAACACGTTTGAAAAGCTCTCAATACACGTGTCATCTCCTACACATATGTATACACATACGCACCAAACTCTCATATTACGTAACCTTGTCACTTAATACCAAAAATTATTATAAAATTTTACATTTAATTCCTCGTATTTTTTTTCACATATTCTAGTTAATAATAAGTTGCTACTTTATTATTCATTCTTTATGCCAAAAATAATTTTATTTTAAAATAATGATCTATGTTCTAAACGAGATAACAATAGGCATATAAAATATATTGGGCGTATCACTGATTTTCTTTTTAATTTAAAACGTAGTCGCATAATTTGCTAAGGCGGGTATTATCGTAACTCGGTATCTTTAATGTTACGTGATTTGAAAGATACACGTAAAATACGAAAAATAAACGCTCAATATAACATAAAAACATCGTCATTCGGAGCACGTTGACATTTTGCTATATAAATGAGGGCTTATAATTTAATAAGCGTTAACACGTCGCATAAACGAATAACGCCTAAAGGCTTAACGAAAATTACGAAGAATGGTTATAAAACGATAATTAAAACGATGACAATTGAAAATATTTTTATGTCATAACGAGAATGTTTACGGTCGATGACGGACATAAAATTTGTCGATAAATAATAAATGACACGTAACCTTCCCATTTAGTCAAGAATTCAATATCACTCGTAAAACGAACATGACAATTAAAAGTCGAGTAATAAATATTGGTCCAAATATTAAAAATAAGATTAGAGCTCGGTCTAAATGTTGATTTTAAATTTCGGGTTACTACAATAAATAAATATGGAAAAATAAAAATAAAATTTTTATAATTTCGAATAAAATATTATCAGTGATTAGAAAAATAATTATTTTATAATTTATTTAAATTTCTCGAGATCTCAGTATTTACGTATAAAAAGTAAAGAGGAACAAGTAAAACCTTTTAAAATCGAGAAGTACGAATAAAAGAATAATTTAATTATCCAGAAAAATACGAGTTCTCATAGGTTCTACCAAGATGTACCACGACATCAAGCAACACTTTTGGTGGAGTGGTATGAAGCAGGATGTTGCCACCTTCGTTTCTAAATGTATGATCTGCCAACAGGTGAAGATCGAACACCAGCGAGCTAGTGGTTTACTACAGCCATTAGATATTCTAGCATGGAAGTGGGACAAAATCTCCATGGATTTTGTTACTGGTCTTCCGGTTACTCAAAAGAAGAATGGCGCTATCTGGGTTATTGTGGATAGGTTGACTAAATCTGCTCATTTTCTGCCGATTCGCAAGGAACATCCGGTCAGCAAATTAGCAGACATTTTCCAGAAGGAGATTATGAGACTACATGGTACTCCATCAGAAATCATCTCTGATAGAGATCCCCGTTTCACATCACGTTTCTGGCAGAGTCTGCAGAAAGCGTGGGGCACCAGACTTAAGCTCAGCACTTCCTTTCATCCTCAGACCGACGGACAGTCGAAACGTACCATTCAGACATTAGAGGACATGCTATGGTCATGTGCTCTAGAGTGGTCAGGAAGCTGGGATGATTATATATTCCTAGTAGAATTCGCATACAACAACATCTGGCACGCTAGCATCAAGTGTGCTCCCTTTAAGATGTTGTATGGCAGAAAGTGTCGCGCCCCAATTTGCTGGGATCAGGTGGGCGAACGACTTCTCGAGGGTCCAGAGATGATTGAAGTGACCAATGAGAAGGTCGTTGTCGCCAAGGCGAAGATTCAGGAAGCTCGTGCTCGTCAGAAGAGCTATGATGATAAACGTCGAAGAGATGTGTCTTTCAACGTAGGTGATCACGTTTTCCTCAAGGTATCACCTGCACGAGGAGTTAAACGTTTTGGAATCAGAGGGAAGCTCATTCCTCGCTTCATCGGACCGTTCGACATCATAGAACGCGTTGGTGAAGTGTCATATCGTTTAGCGTCGCCGCCTCAGCTATCACACGTTCACAACGTGTTCCATGTGTCCTTACTCAGAGGATACAACTATCATCCAGTTCATGTTGTCCAGTATCTACTGGATCAGATTCGAGATGATCTTTTTACGTCAAAGAACCCGAGAGAGTTCTTGAGCGACAAGATCGCGTCATGCGGAGGAAGACGATCCCTTTCGTCAAAATCCTATGGAGGGATCATCCTGAGCGGGAAGCCACTTGGGAGACGGAGGAGTCTATACGGACTTCTTATCCTCATTTCCAGTTCTGATTCGGGTATGTTTTATTTCAGTTTACATTTCTCCCATTCGAGGACGAATTGTTCTTTTAGAGGGGAAGAGTTGTAAAACCCGCATTAAAATACCATGAACAGTACACATACACAGTACACACATGAAAATACGGTAAAATTAAAACTTTCCATTTATAATATAATTCACGTGTCACGGTATTAAATAACATGTAGTTACGTAAATATTATAAATGTGTTAAGTACACGACATATAAAAATATAGACATTAAAACATAAACTGTTGGGTCCACTAGATGTGGATCTTGCAGCCTGTTAGGAACGGTGAACGACTTCCGTAATCACAAGTCTATTCACAGAGAGACTCTAGATAAATCACATAGTATAAGTGCGGAATACAAATACTATGAACAAGAAGAACAAAATAACTATAACGACTTGATCCTTTACTAAGGATTTCTAATATTAATATAAACTAGAATAATGTTTGATGAAGGTGTCTAGAACCCTTCTGCCTAAGGTTCCTTTTATACTACAAGGAAACCCTAATACATCATTAAACCAAACGTGTAAAACTGATATGCATATCCTTTCCTAACATATCTCATGCATATCCTAACAGAATACTCTAAATGATAAAGTTTGACTTTCTAAAGACCAGGAGTACGTGTTGCTCCTACTACTAGGACCAGGAGGAACTACATACCTCCTAGTCTACCTATTACAACTAACTATTCCAAAGGTCCTAACAATCCTCCCCTAAACTTGAATTTGACCTGTTGAGTTCAAGTTTCCTGGTAAATCGTGCAAAACAGCTTGAGGATTGGAACAACAAATGAAACAGCAGCATCATAACCATCAGCATAAAGAACATAAAGACTGCCGCAACAAGTAACACCTAGAAGCTTCTTGAAAGCTGGAAACAAATCTGCATCCTGTTGAATCTTCACAGCAACATGAGCAGATTTTATGAGCCTTTACCAAGTAGTTGCTCGCTCTTGGGCTAGCTAGTCTTTTTGGTGGAATAAGCATCACCCTGGGAGACCAGAACCCAACCCAACTCTTAGAACGTGAATCAATGGTGAGTGGGGGTACCCTGATGATTTTAGGAAAACGATCACAGCCGTCAACGGATTTGATATGTCTTTACCAGAAGCCGTACCCTTCTGGACTCGTGATGAAATGGCATTTGTACATGATCTCATCGTTCTTTTCGGGCTTTAAATGCATAAAAATGTCATAAAATACCATATATATGCTTGTATTTGTTTACTTGTGTGTTTTAGGTATGGATATCGCGAAAAAGACAAAATATCACAAGAAACAAGGAAAAACGGACACGAAAAACGAAGCCGTTCAAAGAACCGGGCCCTAGTTCATGAATTATCCAAGATAAATCCTTGAAGACTTGAAGATGTACAAGATTGATCCTCAAAATATGAAGAAATGACACTTAAAACCCTTGTATATTCAAAATTACAAGATTGGTCCCTTAAGTTTGTCAAAATTACAAAATGGTCCTTCAACTTTAAAGAATTGGCAAGATTAGTCCCTCAACAATTCTAAATTATCAATTATGGTCCCTCATGAAGTCAAAGATACAATGAAGACCTTTGAAGATTAAGAAAGTCGAAAATCGGTCCCTCAAATATTCAAACATGGCAAAAAAACCCTTGAAACCTTATTTGCAAAGTTTTGTGGCCAAAGTATAAACTTTGAAAGTTTATTAACAAAGTAAATGAGTTTTGGTGGCTGAAAAACGTGTTTTACTAGTTTTGCCAAAGAACAAGGACTAAACATGGGCATTTGAAACATTCAAATCAAAAATGCGCCAAACACTTACCTTTCCTACAAAAACGGATCAAAGGGAGTTACTGCTCACCTTTCACCCCCAGTTACCATTCCACTTAAACCAAGGGGTAAATCAAAATTACCCCAACCCACGCTTGTTTCACACATGCAGAATCTCATGCCACTCCAAAACCCTCACTCCCACTCACCAAAGGGCCCCACCATTCAAGACGTCAACCTATCACATCACAACTTAACCTCTAAGGAATGCCACGTGTCCAAATCAACAGCTGACACTCTTTGCTTGGTTACAAAGCTAAAATGAACGTCTAGGATGCATTTGGACAGCTCAATATCAAAATTCGTCTAGAAGATTCAAGGGCATTTTAGGGACTTCATAGCTAGGGTTTTCTCATTGTAATCTCAGCCCTTGTGGCCTATATAAGGACTCCTCAACTTGTGAGAGAGCCTGGTTCCAGTTTTACCTTTTAAACATTGTAATTCCTTTTTGAATTTTATAAAAGTTGGTATTTTGAGAAAATTGTAATTCCTTTTTATGTTTTTGAAAGTTGGTTTTGTTTAAGGGTAATTCTGAGTTCCATTATATGTTATAAGTGTGCTTGAATCTTGTGGTTCAAGGACGTTTATGTTTGGTAAGGTTTTCAAGTTTAAAAAAAGCTTGAAAAGTGGTTTCTGATTTTGCTATTTATCTTGTACTAATCCTTGACCAAAAGCTATAAGCTCTTACAAGCTTGTTGACACCAAGCTTGTGAAGGGATTGGAGCCTTTGGTTGGGCTGTTTGTTCATTGTGTTGAAGAAATCAAGTCCTTGAGGTTCTACTTTGAACCATCAACCAAGGCAGTCATTCATCTCCTTTGTTGAAGTACCTTGGTCTTGTTCTAGTTGTTGAACAAGGTCCAAGGAGCATTGCTGGTCCTCCTAGGATGTTGTGGAGGACAGGTATAATCTCTTGTTAAGATTCCTCTAAAAAATCACATGATATTGACTGTTTTATGTTTTGCTATGTGATTTGGTGATTTTGTATTTGTGCTTTGTGTTTTATGGTTGGTATCTGTTAGCTGTCACCTAGTGTAGCTCTTTGATCATTAAAATCAGTAGGTTGTTTGTAGATTTAAGAAGTTGCTTTGAAAAAGGGCTTATAAAAGGCTGTTTGGGTTTACTGGTTCATAAGGCCTTGTGACCTTGTGCCCTTGGTTCTTAGGGTTTGGGAGGTCTAAACAAGTCTTGTTAAACAAGTTTTAGTCATTCGTTAAGTTTATGAAAGTTTGGAGAAAGGATTTCAAGTTTTGCAAAAATCTGAAAAAAGTGTTTTGAAATTGGTCAAACACATCAGATCCAATAACTTCTTTGTTTGTTGGATCTAAGGTCTGAAATCAGGTTTGGGAATAGTTTAGGTGATAAGCTATCTGTGCATTATCTGTTTGCTGAATTTGGTGGCTTATTGAAGGAGCTAGGGTTTATCAAAGTTGGCTAAAGTGGTCATTTGCATCAGCAAAGTGACCACCTCATTTTGTGCTTGCATTTGTTATTCTAGTGTATGCCTTGTTGTTTTATTGCTTGGATCTTGTTTATGTGCTGCTTGTGAGTAGATTTTGCTATTTGGTGTGCCTTGTATCTGGCTTATAAGCTCGCTGGCTTATTAAGCCTTATTTTCCAAAATCTGTCATCAATTGGTCAACTGACCTCTTGATTCACAAGGACTCCTCCTTGAGTTCTTCACAAAAGTTGCTTATAACAAGCCTATAATCCATCCCTGATCATTTGGTAAACTTTGGAGTACTTTGACTTTTGGTCAAATAAGCACATTTTGGCTTATTTTTTAGAACTGCTTATTGGTACATGCAACAACTTGGCTTTTGTAATAGAACTCATTTTTCTTAGCTTAATAACAAGTTTGGAAGGTTACAAGTCTTTTTGTTAAGCTTTTGCTAGAAAACTAGCTTATTTGGCTTTTTCAACCAGCTTATTGGTTCACACAGCTTATTCTACTTGGCTTTTTGTGATTTTCTTGATTGATTATTCTTAGTTAAGCTATTTGTGAGCTTTTGCAACAAATCAGAACTTCTGAATCAGCCTAGAACTCTATCCCGACTATTTTGTCGTTTTGTGGAATTGTTCTTTGCTTATTTCTGGCTTATTGAGTGAGCTTTTTCAAAATTTATTTTTACATATCTCTTAGGCATCTCAAAATAAGGTTGTGTGTTTAAGCAGAGTTTATGGCATTGGTTATTGCTTAATGGGCTTATTGGCCCAATAAGAATAACTTGTTTATTGTTTAAGCTGTGATAAGCTCAAAACCAGCTTTTGGGCCTTCAGACTTTTGTGCTTAGAATTAAATTTTGAGTCAAATAGGGCTTTTTCAGGTCATTTGGGCCTAGTTTGATTTTTTGGGCCCAAAAGTCCATTAGTGTTCACTATTTTTGCTTTTAGCCCATTCCGGGGCCCATTAGGGGTAATTTGGTAATTTCACTTTCATTTTCTGATTATTTAGGTTAAAATAAACTAGTTTGCAAGTTTTTGGAATTTTTTATAATTTTTGGATTTTTAATATTATTTTTCAAATTTCACATTTTCACACTTTTTATATTTTCATTAGGTTTAATACATTAAAATAGGATTTTTTTCAACTCTTAGATTAATTTTATTATCATCAGATTAATTTTTATAATTCGTTTAAGTTTTAATAGTTTTTAAATCATTTTGAATAGTTTTTCTTAGTTTAAAATTTTATAAAAATAGTTTTTAATCTTTCTAGGTCATTTTAGAGGTTTACAAATTGAAAAATCTTTATTTGGGCTTTTTGATAACTAATTTGATTTTTAGGGCTTTAATTAGCATTTAAAAATTAATATTTAATTAATTAAAAGGTTTGAAAAAGATTTGATCATTGGTAAACTCTTAGTTTATTTAACTTGATTTTTGGTAATCTTTTGGGAATTTTTAGAATTAATTTTTATTTTAGCTATTTTTACGGTTTTACGTTTAGTCGTCGTAGTAATTAATTTCACGTCTTCGTCATTCTATTTTCTCATCCCCTTCTCTCAAATATTAATCTCAAATCAATTACGAATTATTCACACACATATACCTCCTTGGGAAACGAACTTTTATCATTTGGGTCATTTGTACACGGTTTTCCTAAACCGTCGTATTTAATACTTTTCCTATTTACCTCCTTTTCCTAAAGGTGTAGTAAAACACTACAACCATTTTGGCGCCGCTGCCGGGGAGGTGTGTCGTGATTAATTTTTCTTGTTGTTTTTAATATTAACCATAAATAGTATTTGTATTAGTAGAAATCTACTAATACGTATTATCGGTTTTTTGGTTTTTCTTGTGAAATTATTATTACTATATTGTATTAAGTATCACAATCAATTCAAAATATCTCCAAAAGTGTGAAAACACAACCTTAATTGGGATTTGATCTCCTAATTATTGTATTCGAATCTCAAACAAAAGAAAAAGGCAAAAATAGATAAATACTTTCGTGAAGCTCGATTTTGAAAAATACGAACTATAAGGTGGGTATAAGGCGGGTATTATAAAATATACCCTAAGGAAAAAGGCTCTTAAGTACTTCGCGCCGCCTCGTTTCCCCGCTTGCTTGTGAGTATTTTGAGATTGAAGGCTAATCGAGGTTTTTGCCGCTCAAAGTATTATTACATATCATATATATTTGCTTGGTTTTCTTTGTGATTAAACCCTCTTGAACAATTTGGTTTTCACCAAAGTTCTAAAGTCATTCGAAGGCGTTCACTCCACGTGATTGTTTTCATTCTTTTGAGGCTTCTTTAATCAAGAGTTTAATTCGAGGAGAGATTTGGTAGATTGTTGTCTACGAAGAGACACCAAAATCCAAAAAAATTAAAAACAATCAAAAACACAAAAAAAAATTTGAAAATTCACAAAACACCCAAAAAGAATCTTCTTTGCTCACCTCCCATTCTACGTGAAGTTTATGCTAACTCGTAATCAAGCTAAACGAGCTCGTAAACGTCGTCAAAGTCAAGGAAATCAAGAGACGTTGATTGAAGAACAAACTCCAATTGTTGAACCTATTGTAGAACAAGAAGTCGTCATGGCTAATCGTACTATGATGGAGTTGCTTCAAGCACCCACCGAGGGTTTTGGAGAGGCCATTGTGATTCCCGCTATCCTTGCGGAGAATTTCGAGATTAAGACGGGTTTATTGTCGATGTTGCAAGCTAATAAGTTTAGAGGTCATGAGAAAGACAACCCGCATTACCACACAAGGAATTTTAATCGTCTCACCGCAACTAGCAAGTTTAAGGATGTTCCATATGACGCCATTAAGATGTTGTTGTTTCCATACTCGTTAGATGGACCCGCTAAAATTTGGCTTGAGAAAGAACCGCCAAATTCGATTTTGACATGGGGTGATCTCGTTTCTAAGTTTGTGAACCAATTTTTTCCACCATCTAAAACAACACATTTGAAAAATGAGATTTCAAGGTTTTTACAATGGAATAATGAAAGTTTTTCAATGGCATGGGAACGATTTAAGGAAATGTTACATGAATGTCCACACCATGATTTTTCGGAATTACATCAAGTTGATACTTTTTATAATGGGCTTAATGATCATGAACGAGATTATTTGAATGTCGCCGCGGGTGGTAATTTTTTGTGCAAAACGACCGATGAAGCTTTAAAGATTATCAAGAATAGATCTAAGGTTTACAACCCTCGTAACACACCGAGTGTTTCCAATATGGGTTCGTCATCGTCGTCATCGTCTCGTAGCATTAATGCCTTACATGATGAAGCTAATGATGAAAATCGGTTTTTCGATAGGTTTTCGAATCTTATGACTCATTGGAAAGCACAAGATGCTTTGAATTCTGCTTCGGTTAAAGCGGTTGATAAGAGTTGTTTGTCTTGTGGTGGAGTTCATGATCTTTCCGAGTGCATTACCGCCGGTGGTAACACTTCGAGTGCTTACGTAGCAACGGGAACTTACAACCAAAACGGCCAAGGTTCCCGCCCAAATCAAGCTCCTCCAAATCAAAATGTTAATAACTATCGAAACAACAACCAAAATGGTGGTTATCAAGGCAATTCACGTAACTACAACAAAGGGAATTATCAAAGTGGGAATGGACAAGTTGCAAATCAAAACCAAAACCGTGATTTTCAAAACACTACACAAGGTTTTCAAAATGCTCACACTAAAAATCTTCAAGGAGGATTTTTGGATTATGCTAAAGCAAATGATGCTAAATTTGATAACATGCAACGTGAGATGATTAGCTTAAGATCCGAGTTGAAAAAGGAGCTTAAAAACGAACTTGCTAATGAACTTAAAACTCATGCTAATAAAATGGAAGGAAATGTTCAACATCTTCAACAAAATCAACAAAAGATGGAACAAGGACAACATGAGATTAAGCAAGAATTGTTAAAAGCGGATTTAAGGCAATCAAAATTTGAAGACCGAATGGCAAAAATGTTTGAAGCAATCATGTGTAAACCTTCTTCCTCGGGTGGTCTTCCTAGTGATACCATTGAAAACCCGAAGGGAGAAATGAAGGTTATTACTACACGAAGTGGTAAAACTTTCTAGGAACCAATCTCTCGTCCGAGTACTTCTACGGAGAAGGAAATCGAGAAAGAGCCCGAGGTGATGATCGAAAAGGAGTATATTACAAGCCCACGAAGTACCGCTCATACCACACCTACGGTTGAACCAATACCAATCATGGAACCCGAGTTTCCAAGGCCGTTGCCTAATGTCCAACCCACACCACCCTTACCTTATCCTTCGAGACGAAACAAAGAGAAATTGCAAGAACGTAACAAACAACAAATCGAGCTTTTTATAAAAATGTTTCAACAAGTGCATTTTGATGTGAGTTTAGCCGACGCGTTGTTATATATGCCTCGTTTCGCTTCCACTTTTAAAAGTATGATGAGCGATAAGGAAAAGCTTTCAAAGCTTGCTAATTGTTCTTCGGTTTATCTTAACCACATACCGGAAAAAGTTGGTGACCCCGGGAAGTTTCTCATTCCTTGTGACATACAAGATATGAAAGAATGCCTCGCCTTGGCCGATCTTGGTGCGAGCATTAATTTGATGCCATTTTCCATTTGGAAATCGCTTTCGCTTCCGGCTCTTACTCCTTCGAACATGTCTATCAAAATGGCCGATCATTCTACTATTCTAGCATGTGGAGTAGCCGAGGATGTTTTCGTGAAAGTGGGGAAGTTCTACTATCCCGTTGATTTTATAGTAGTTGTCATCCCCGCGGATCCTCAAGTTCCTCTAATTTTAGGTCGTCCATGTTTAGATACCTCGAGATCGGTTATCGACGTTCATGCAAGAACTATTACTTTGAGATTCAACGAAGAGGAACTTGTTATAAACGCTACTAAAAACTCAAAACCTTCTCATGTTTATGCAATCGCTACCACCAATCACATTGACTTAGTTGATGTGGTTTGCGATGAGTTTTCACAAGAAGTGTTAGGTTTTTCCGATAGCTCGTCAAGTGGCAATCCCACTATTTTGGATCCGATTCTTGCTAATTCCACACCAAATCTCACTCCATTCCAAGGAGGCGATTTTACTTCAAATGAAATTGACAACGAAGATGAGGTTATTATTAGTAATGATACTTATATTCCACCATTTCTTCCACCGATGGAAGTTATGAGTGTTGAGCAAAAATCTTCAATCGAGGAACCTCCTATCCTTGAATTGAAAGATCTTCCATCTCACCTTGAATACGCATTCTTGGAAGGTGATGACAAGTTGCCGGTTATTATTGCAAGAGGTCTTGCTAATGATGAAAAAACCGAGCTCTTGAAAGTTCTTAAAGCTCATAAAGGGGCAATTGCGTGGAAAATTTCCGACATTAAGGGAATTGACCCAAAATTTTGTACTCACAAGATTTTAATGGAGGAGGACTGCAAACCCGCAATTCAAAGGCAAAGAAGGGTAAACCCCAATATTCACGATGTCATAAAAAAGGAAGTTTTAAAACTCCTTGACGTAGGAATGATTTATCCTATCTCCGATAGCCCATGGGTGAGCCCAATCAGTTTTGTCCCTAAAAAGGGAGGAATGACCGTTGTGCCCAATGAAAACAACGAGTTAATTCCCACTCGTGTTGTGACCGGTTGAAGGGTGTGTATTGACTACCAAAAGTTAAATGACGCCACTCGTATAGACCGCTTTCCTTTGCCCTTCATGGATCAATTGTTGGAGCGACTCGCGGGAAATGAATTCTATTGCTTTTTAGATGGTTTTTCCGGTTACTTTCAAATCCCTATCGACCCTCGTGATCAAGAGAAGACTACGTTTACGTGTCCTTATGGAACGTTTGCTTATCGTAGGATGCCTTTCGGACTTTGTAATGCACCGGGTACGTTTCAACGGTGTATGATGGCTATTTTTCACGATATAATCGAGAAGTCGATGGAAGTGTTTTTGGATGACTTTTCGGTGTTGGCAATTCGTTCACGTCGTGTTTATCTAATCTCGAGCAAATATTAAAACGTTGTGAAGAAACCAATCTTGTGCTTAATTGGGAAAAATGTCATTTTATGTGTAAACAAGGAATCGTCTTAGGACATAAGGTCTCGAAAGCAGGGATTGAGGTCGATAAATCTAAGGTAGACGTCATCGCCAAATTACCTCATCCCAAAACCGTTAAGGGAGTTAGGAGTTTCCTAGGCCACACGGGCTTTTATCTTCGTTTCATCAAAGACTTTTTGAAAATATCTCGACCTACGACACACCTTCTCGAGAAGGATGCTCCTTTTAATTTCAAGGAGGATTGTGTTAGAGCTTTCGAAACTCTCAAAAGGAAACTTACCGAAGCTCCCATTCTTGTTGCTCCTAATTGGGAATTACCCTTTGAGATCATGTGTGATGCAAGTGATTATGCTATAGCGGCCGTCTTAGGGCAATGTTATGAAAAGCATTTCTGTCCTATCCATTATGCTAGTAAGACGATGACCGAGGCTCAATTAAAGTACACCACAACGGAAAAGGAATTCCTTTCCGTGGTCTATGCTTTTGAGAAATTCCGACCTTATCTCGTCTTAACTAATAGCATCGTGTATACCGACCATTCGGCTATCAAGTATCTCTTAGCTAAGCAAGATGCTAAGCCGAGATTGCTTCGTTGGATGCTCCTCCTCCAAGAATTTGATGTCACCGTGCTTGACAAAAAAGGAGCCGAAAATCTAGCGGTCGATCATCTCTCTCGTCTAGAAGATCCTCACAAAGATGTTTTCGAGAACAAGGAAATCACCGAAACATTTCCTCTCGAGACTCTCGGTGTAGTGAATTCTAAAGACACCACCCCATGGTTTACAGACATTACAAATTACCATGCGGGCAATTTCATAATCAAGGGTATGACGACACAACAAAAGCGAAAATTCTTTCGTGACGTCAAGTTCTATTTTTGGGACGACCCTTATCTCTTTCGAGTTTGTGCGGGTCAACTCGTTCGACGTTGTGTTTTTGGTGCCGAAGCTTCTAACATCCTTAGAGCTTGTCACGAGGGACCCACGGGTGGTCACCATGGTGCTAATCTCATGGCTAAGAAAGTGTTCGATGCCGGCTTCTTTAGGCCTTCTATCTATCGTGATGCACACGCACTTGTGAAGTCGTGTGATTCATGCCAACGTCAAGGAACCGTCTCAACGTGATGAAATGCCGAAAAACATAATTCAAGTGTGAGATTTTCGACATTTGGGGCATAGACTTTATGGGGGACGTTCCCATCGTCTCATGGTAACAATTATATCCTCGTCTCCGTCGATTACCTTTCTAAGTGGGTGGAAGCTAAGGCTTTACCTACTAATGATACTCGTGTGGTAGTGAAGTTTTTGAAGCAACTATTCTCTCGGTTCGAAACCCCTCGTGCTATTATAAGCGATCGTGGAACCCATTTTTGTAATGACCAATTCGAGAAGGTCTTAAAGAAATATGGAGTTACTCATTGTCTTTCTACGGCTTATCACCCGCAAACGAGTGGGCAAGTCGAGGTTTCGAACCGAGCTTTGAAGAGGATTTTAGAGAGGTCGATTGGAGAAAACCGTGCTTCATGGTCCGACAAACTCGATGACGCTTTATGGGCCTTTAGGACCGCTTATAAGACACCTATCGGTTGTACTCCTTATAATTTAGTCTATGGGAAGATTGTCATTTGCCCATTGAATTGGAGCACAAGGCATATTTGGCCCTTAAGCATGCAAACTTTGACTTGAAGACTGCGGGAGATCACCGGAAAATAAAATTGAATGAATTGGATGAACTAAAAGACAATGCTTATGAAAATTCATTGATTTTCAAAGAAAAGACTAAAAAGTTTCATGATGCAAAGATTAAAAACCGGGTTTTTAACGTTGGTGATCAAGTGTTACTTTTTAACTCTAGACTTAAGATATTTTCTGGAAAATTGAAATCTCGTTGGTAGTGTCCTTTCACCATTACACAAGTGTTTCCTTATGGGACCATCGAGCTAGCTCAAGATGATGGTCCTAACTTCAAGGTGAATGGACATAGGCTTAAGCACTACTTTGGTGGGGAAATTCCTTCATTGGATGACCTCGACCAAGCCACCTTCCCCAATGATCATTAGCATTGAGGGGATCGAGTCGAGCTCATGACTCGGTAATAAAAAATGAGGTGCCTCGTGGGGGAGATCCCATGCTTTTTTTGGTAAAAGGGTAACAACGACCCCGGTAAATAGAACAAAAAAAAGCGCTGAAGTACAAGGAATGTGGCTGAAATACCACATTAACTGCAAGCTACAGGCAGCTTGTTAAACAAAATGTTTATGACATGCCATAAACATTAACTAGTCTAGAATACTGGAAATATATAAAGTAGACAAAAACCAAGACGATAACATAAAGTTACGAGGAAAATAATAAAATATCAACATGGGATCAGCCAGTTGGAGTGCTTGCCCCAATATTAGTGTTGAGAAGATTCACCGATTCATCAAAGACGACCTCGACTCCCTCCTCCTCCTCATTATCTTCCTCGCTTACTTGAACCCCTTCGTCAATACCAGGCATGGACAAAGTTGAAAATTTATTAGATGTAGAAACACTGCTCATTTGAGATTTACCCTTGTTCGGACCATTAGGATTGCTAGACTGCTGCAACTGACCAGATTTAGTATTCACCTTCCTACTATTATTACCACTCGTACTTGTAGTATCCAAGTGAGTTTTTGGACGAAAAGCAACCGTCTTACCTGTTTGGAAACCCTTGCTCAATGGAACACCTTTCGGAACTTGATTCCCTAAATTACCTTTGTACGTCTTCCTCTTGCTTTGTACTTGTTGGAATCCATCGTTATCAACATGAGTTGTCACATTTTCAACCGTTTTAGGTTTGAAATTTTTTGGACAAGAATCAAAGGCATGACCAAAAATATTACAAGTATGACATCTAGGCGGTTTCCATTCGTATTCAACACGAATTAATTCCTTAGTACAACCAGAACCTTCAAGATCAGGGACACCAATAGTAACGTTATCTATAAACTCCGAATCAGCATTCATCTCAATAAGACAACGAGCAAAACTACAACGACCCCAAGACTCTTTGCACATATTATCAGTATAATTATCCATCATAATAAGCTTACCAAGAAACGAAGCAATTAAACTAATACCTTCCTCTTCAAAAACCTGTAGCGGGACATCATGAAACTTGACCCATACCAGAATACGAGTTAGTTCCTCCTTTAGAAGATTCGTTTTCATAGTCCATTTCTTAAGAAAAATTGGTGAATTACGAACCATCCACGGACCACCTTCCAGAACCGCATTAAGACCCTCACTAGACCCAAATTGAAAAAAGAAAAAACCTTTCTCATTCATCATGATACGCTTAAGACCATGTTTTGCCCAATTATTCTTAGCAAAATACTCAACCACAGGAAATGCAATCCTTTTACCAAGAAAGTAACCATATAAAGTGTTTTGGTAACGAGTATCTACTTTTTCAACGACCTTCTTAGGAATAGTGATATTAACCCCTTCACATACATTATCAGAATTAAACGAAGAAGAGACTGCATTAATACCTCCATTAGTAGACGTAACCATATCAGCTTCAAATTTGCAAAGTAACTCCAGAACTTCTTTAGCACGGTCATGTGAGATCAATTCCCACAAAGGATGTTTCTTCATTCTTAACTCATGCATAAATTCACCCGCATCACCAACCGTACGAATCGTTACACCAAATAATTTCAAAACCTCATGTAGATTACACGGTTGCATACCATTAATGGTTGCAGCCTTAGCTGCAAGGTCCAAAAAAACATCACAAGAAGAGGAAACATTTGTATCTGTTTCCTTAGCCATTTGTGCTGAGTGCACACTCGAACCACCTGAACTGAGTGAAGAAGTTTTGCTAGTTAGATTCTTATGGCGTTCACACAAAACTTCATAATAAAGCATAGTGGTCTCCTTAGGTAAAGTTGACCATTTAGGAAATTTGTTTGCCTTAACACCATTTGCAAACACTTCAATGTCACGCACAGTATTTAAAGGAATAGAAAACAAATTAGATATCTCCTCTAACGTTACTAAAACCTGAAGATTAGACACCATACCCACATCATTCCAACCTGTAAACAATGGCTTATCACTTTCATTGCTCGAATCCATGTCAATCAAACACATCCCTAACCACGAAAACTAAACCCTAAACAAACAGTAACCGAAACCCCTTAAAAAAGACAAATGTGACGACACCCTAAGAAATAAATTACGAACAGTAATAATAACTTATGGTCAGCCGACCAAAGTTAAGGTCAGCCGCCAAAATTAAGGTCAGCCGCCAAAGTTAAGATCAGCCGCCGAAGTTATTAACTAGAATGTCAGCCGCCAAATTTAAGGTCACTCCACCGCTAACTTGCGATAACCCAATAAAATAATAGAACGATCAAGCACCAATTCAATAAACTAATGATTAAAGTCAGCCGACCACAAGCATTGTCATCCGACCAATTTAAAGCTATAGTATACCAATGGCAACCGTCCAAACCTAACCCTAACTTACGATAACACAAGAAAACAAAATAGAAACGATCGTGCAGGTACCCAGTGAACAAACACGCAAACCGACCTAGAACAAAGCAAAATCGCAAACAGCAATGCGGATCAGAAAAATTAAAAAAAATCAATAATCTAACTCTAAAATCGTGCAACCTAATAAGGACTGTGTTAACTCAATATTAATACAAGATTAAATGAGAAAACATCATCATTAGAAGGTATTCAGATTATAGGAGGTTAAAAAATTGATTCAAACAAGAGGAGATTTTTCTGCCACCATTGTTGTTTTTTAGGGTTTTTTTGGAGATCCCATGCTTATCCTTTTATGCTTTCTAATAAATAATGAGAGGGGATTTGTGCCCTTCCAACTTGTTGTCTCGTGGTTGTTTGTAATTGTGTTATCTAGATCATCATCATCATCTACGATTGAAGACTCTCGTGTTCGTTTACGTGAGCCTCCATCGTTTGCTTGAAGAAGTTTTTCACGAATCCATGACATATCCTTTATTGTTCTAACAATTATCTTTTAGCATAATTCATAAACGGCTTTAGATATATTGTTGATCACCCTTTCCATGCTAGATCCTAAGCATTCGACTCTTCGTCTCTAGTATGGGGGTGCTCCACCTTTAGACTCGAAACATTGAGGACAATGTTTACTTTTAGTATGGGGGTGAATAGGTACTTGCTTTGCTACGCCCTCAGGTTTTCCAACTTTCAACGTTTTGTTTTGTTTTGTTGCTAATAAGGCTAAAAATGGTCAAATTTTAAATTTTTTCTTAGTTTTAATAAGTGTTTTTAAGACACGAATGTATATTTTCTGATGGGTAGAATAAGAGCTAATTTTTGACTTGATGGGCATTTGGAGCCCTTTACATTCCTTAACCCGCTCAATTCAAGTTTTGCTAGACTTTTATATTGGGAACTTTAAAACGTGAAAGTCTTAGCTCATTTGGGTTAAGAACAAGAACTTTTCGCAAGTTGCTATAATTGATCCTAGAAAGTCACTTATCAAGGGAACTATAAAATGCATTCTCTAAACTTGAAAAAGTCCAAGAAAGTGCAAGATCCTATAAGCGGCTTGAAAACCAAAACCTTTGATTTGATATAGTCTTAATGAAAGCTAATCCAAATTTGGCATAATTTTGACTTGCATGGCTAAGTATTCACGAGTCTCTTTAATTAGAGGTCTTTAAATAGTGAAGAACGAGAAATTATAGAGTTAGACAAGTGATCATGCTAAACGTAGAACATGAAAATGTTCTTTCAAAAACTCATATGTTTTTAATTGTGGCTTTTTCTCCCATAAGATCAATGCATTAGGAATAAAAATAATTGCAATAAGTAAGGTCGTACGATTTAAAAGGTTACTTAGCTTCTAGCCCAAGATCGTTCAAAAGTTGCTCGGGGTTGAATAGAGTTCATAGCCAAGGCATAACTTATTGAAGCGGGACGCGAAGATTGGTGAAGATCCAAAAAGGCCCTAACAAGGCATGAGGAGCTCTATTTTGTTGCTAAAGATCCAAGATGATGTGAACTATCATTATTCCTAAATCAATATGAAGGATCGAGACACACGACGAAAAGCAATTACTCCCCTAAATATCATGGAGAAAGTCTATCCAAAAAGACCCTTACAAGGTATGAGGATAAATATATCCAAGTCGAAAAGGAGGCGGATCGTTGTATATCAAAATCCAAAATAAAGATTGTAGAAAAATGACGAAGTCGTGGTCCAAGTATGAAGAATCTCTCAAAAACGTCAAGTGAAGAAATTCCAATATATGAAGAGAAGACCATAATTTCAAGAACGTCTTCCCAAGATTTGAAGTATGAAGTACATGCCAAATATCGGTCCGAGAAAGGTCTCAAATCGTGAAACGAGTTATGCCAAGATATGAACTTAAGGAGATACACGAGAAGCCGTTTTAAAAGATTTTTTTTCCTTCGGCTAACTATCGATTAAATCGTGCTACTTTGCTTTCAGACTAATAAAAACTCAAATAAGTCAATATGAATCACTTATGATCCATGACAAATAGTTAAAAAATTCTAGTAACCCATTTCCTTTTATAATAACTAGGATTGCGGGAGAAAAAATATTACACAATTTGGACGTATGAGTAGTGTTAGCATTGTGACTTGTACCAACAATGATCTCGTTTTTGCACTTAGCATGGAAATGTATGACAATCAAGGATGACAAAATTTACTCTATGGGACATTTACTTGTTTCTATTCATTGACCCTAAAAGTCACATTCGTGATGAAAATCATACATTATGTCTTTACACATCTTCGTAGTATTGTTGCAAGTCTTTTACTTTTCAATAAAGGTTAATAAAATTGAATTTTGTTGATGCTTTTACTTTATTCTAGCATTGCGTGAGGGAACGGCAATGGCTTAGTATGGGGGAGTGATGAGATGGCATTTGTACATGATCTCATCGTTCTTTTTGGGCTTTAAATGCATAAACATGTCATAAAATACCATATATATGCTTGTATTTGTTTACTTGTGTGTTTTAGGTATGGATATCGTAAAAAAGACAAAAGATCACAAGAAACAAGGAAAAACGGACACGAGAAATGAAGCCGTACAAAGAACCGGACCCTAGTTCATGAATTATCCAAGATAAATCCTTGAAGACTTGAAGATGTACAAGATTGATCCTCAAAATATGAAGAAATGACTCTTAAAACCCTTGTATATTCATAATTACAAGATTGGTCCCTTAAGTTTGTCAAAATTACAAAATGGTCCTTCACCTTTGAAGAATTGGCAAGATTAGTCCCTCAACAATTCTAAATTGTCAATTATGGTCCCTCATGAAGTCAAAGATACAATGAAGACCTTTGAAGATCAAGAAAGTCCAAAATCAGTCCCTCAAATATTCAAACATGGCAAAAATAACCCTTGAAACCTTATTTGCAAAGTTTTGTGGCCAAAGTATAAACTTTGAAAGTTTATTAACAAAGGAAATGAGTTTTGGTGGCTGAAAAACGTGTTTTACTAGTTTTGCCAAAGAATAAGGACTAAATATGGGCATTTGAAACATTCAAATCAAAAATGCGCCAAACACTTACCTTTCCTACAAAAACGGATCAAAGGGAGTTACTGTTCACCTTTCACCCCCAGTTACCATTCCACTTAAACCAAGGGGTAAATCAAAATTACCCCTACCCACGCTTGATTCACACATGCAGAAACTCATCCCACACCCAAAACCCTCACTCCCACTCACCAAAGGGCCCCACCATTCAAGACGTCCACCTATCACATCACAACTTAACCTCCAAGGAATGCCACGTGTCCAAATCAACAGCTGACACTCTTTGCTTGGTTACAAAGCTAAAATGAACGTCTAGGATGCATTTGGACAACTCAATATCAAAATTCGTCTAGAAGATTCAAGGGCATTTTAGGGACTTCATAGCTAGGGTTTTCACATTGTAATCTCAGCCCTTGTGGCCTATATAAGGACTCCTCAACTTGTGAGAGAGCCTGGTTCCAGTTTTACCTTTTAAACATTGTAATTCCTTTTTGACTTTTATAAAAGTTGGTATTTTGAGAAAATTGTAATTCCTTTTTATGTTTTTGAAAGTTGGTGTTGTTTAAGGGTAATTCTGAGTTCCATTATATGTTATAAGTGTGCTTGAATCTTGTGGTTCAAGGACGTTTATGTTTAGTAAGGTTTTCAAGTTTGAAAAAAGCTTGAAAAGTGGTTTCTGATTTTGCTATTTATCTTGTGAAGGGATTGGAGCCTTTGGTTGGGCTGTTTGTTCATTGTGTTGAAGAAATCAAGTCCTTGAGGTTCTACTTTGAACCATCAACCAAGGCAGTCATTCATCTCCTTTGTTGAAGTACCTTGTTCTTGTTCTAGTTGTTGAACAAGGTCCAAGGAGCATTACTGGTCCTCCTAGGATGTTGTGGAGGACAGGTATAACCTCTTGTTAAGATTCCTCTAAAAAATCACATGATATTTGACTGTTTTATGTTTTGCTATGTGATTTGGTGATTTTGTGTTTGTGCTTTGTGTTTTATCGTTGGTATCTGTTAGTTGTCACCTAGTGTAGCTATTTGATCATTAAAATCAGTAGGTTGTTTGTAGATTTAAGAAGTTGCTTTGAAAAAGGGCTTATAAAAGGCTGTTTGGGTTTACTGGTTCATAAGGCCTTGTGGCCTTGTGCCCTTGGTTCTTAGGGTTTGGGAGGTCTAAAAAAGTCTTATTAAACAAGTTTTAGTCATTGGTTAAGTTTCTGAAAGTTTGGAAAAAGGATTTCAAGTTTCGCAAAAATCTGAAAAAAAGTGTTTTGAAATTGGTCAAACACATCAGATCCAATAACTTCTTTGTTTGTTGGATATAAGATCTGAAATCAGGTTTGGGAATAGTTTAGGTGATAAGCTATCTGTGCATTATCTGTTTGCTGAATTTGGTGGCTTATTGAAGGAGCTAGGGCTTATCAAAGTTGGCTGAAGTGGTCATTTGCATCAGGAAAGTGATCACCTCATTTTGTGCTTGCATTTGTTATTCTAGTGTATGCCTTGTTGTTTTGTTGCTTGGATCTTGTTTATGTGCTGCTTGTGAGTAGATTTTGCTATTTGGTGTGGCTTGTATCTTGCTTATAAGCTCACTGGCTTATTAAGCCTTATTTGCCAAAATCTGTCATCAATTGGTCAACTGACCTCTTGATTCACAAGGACTCCTCCTTTAGTTCTTCACAAAAGTTGCTTATAACAAGCCCATAATCCATCCTTGATCATTTGGTAAACTTTGGAGTACTTTGACTTTTGGTCAAATAAGCACATTTTGGCTTATTTTTGAGAACTGCTTATTGGTACATGCAACAACTTGGCTTTTGTAATATAACTCATTTTTCTTAGCTTAATAACAAGTCTGGAAGGTTACAAGTCTTTTGGTTAAGCTTTTGCTAGAAAACTAGCTTATCTGGCTTTTTCAACCAGCTTATTGGTTCACACAGCTTATTCTACTTGGCATTTTGTGATTTTCTTGATTGATTATTCTTAGTTAAGCTATTTGTGAGCTTTTGCAACAAACCAGAACTTCTGAAACAGACTAGAACTCTATCCCGACTATTTTGTCGTTTTGTGGAATTGTTCTTTGCTTATTTCTGGCTTATTAAGTGAGCTTTTTCAAAATTTCTTTTTACAGATCTCTTAGGCATCTCAAAAGAAGGTTGTGTGTTTAAGCAGAGCTTATGGCATTGGCTTATTGCTTAATGGGCTTATTGGCCCAATAAGAATAAGCTGTTTGTTATTTAAGTTGTGATAAGCTCAAAACCAGCTTTTGGGGCTTCAGAATTTTATGCTTAGAATTAAATTTTGAGTCAGATAGGGCTTTTTCAGGTCATTTGGGCCTAGTTTGACTTTTTGGGCCCAAAAGCCCATTAGTGTTGACTGTTTTTTCTTTTAGCCCATTTGGGGGCCCATTAGGGGTAATTTGGTAATTTCACTTTCATTTTCTGATTATTTAGGTTAAAATAAACTAGTTTGCAAGTTTTTAGAATTTTTTATAATTTTTAGATTTTTAATATTATTTTAATATTATTTTATTATTATTTTTCAAATTTCACATTTTCACACTTTTTATATTATTCTTAGGTTTAATACATTAAAATAGGATTTTTGAAACTCTTAGATTAATTTTATTATCATTAGATTAATGTTTATAATTATTTTAAGTTTTAATAGTTTTTAAATCATTTTAAATAGTTTTTCTTAGTTTAAAAATTTATAAAAATAGTTTTAAATCTTTTTAGGTCATTTTAGAGGTTTACCAGTTGAAAAATCTTTATTTGGGATTTTTGATAATTAATTTGATTTTTAGGGCTTTAATTAGCATTTAAAAATTAATATTTAATTAATTAAAAGGTTTGAAAAAGATTTGATCATTGGTAAACTCTTAGTTTATTTAATTTGATTTTTGGGAATTTTTTGGGAATTTTTAGAATTAATTTTTATTTTAGCTATTTTTACGGTTTTACGTTTAGTCGTCGTAGTAATTAATTTCACGTCTTCGTCATTCTATTTTCTCATCCCCTTCTCTCAAATATTTATCTCAAATCAATTACGAATTATTCACACACATATACCTCCTTGGGAAACGAACTTTCATCATTTGGGTCATTTGTACACGGTTTTCCTAAACCGTCGTATTTAATACTTTCCCTATTTACCTCCTTTTCCTAAAGGTGTGGTACAACACTACAACCAACTCGCCAACTCTTAGCAATGAAGCATCGGTGAGCTGAAAACCCTATAGCTTTGAGCAAGCTATTATAGCTATCAACGGATTTGATAAGATCTTTACCAAGAGCCATACCCCCTTGGATTAGCCACTTTTCAGTCTAGGACCATGGCAAGTGAAAACCATCCAGTTTTGGGTAACCTGGCAACCATCAACGGATTTGACTATCACACCAGAGCCGTACCCTCATAGTGAATCAACTCTTTCTTGTCTGTGAGACATGGTGAGTTGAGTACCATTTGTTGTGTGGACCAGGTCCAACACCAGAAGTAACTCCAAAACAGCCCAAGTGTGAAACAGTCAAAGGAAAACCAATTTATGATGGAAAAGTATAAGCAGCTATTATATTATGTACAAGTGTGAAATTCCATCATATGTGTAAAGTATAAGCAGATATTATATAAAAAGTATTTTTTTTATATATTTTTTTGATTTTTCTTCTTTTTGTTTTTTTTTATTTTAACTAGAATGTAAGTCACCAAGCAATATGAATTGTCGTATGAGTAGATAGTTGTTCAAGCTTAGCTTGAGGTTAATGTGACACTCAGTCACATTCCATTGTACTTCATTGTTTTTTGGGATTAATATATTTTACCGGGGAATGCCCCTTTACCCAAAAAAAAAAAGCAGCAACTTTGGCAGCTTGCAACCGGGCTTGTATCCCTTCCACCAAAGTAGTAGCCATGGTAGACTCATTCCTTGAAGGGGCATTGGATATCTGCAGATGACATTCCAGCATGGCTCCATAGTAGCAATCTTCAAAGGATATTCCATATCCGTAAGCATGAACACTATGGCACCAGTCTCCAACTCCAATATATGAACCCCACAACTAGCATAAAGCTTCCACCTCTTGATCACCCAGCGAGGCTGATCTCTCCAGACACCAGAATGAGGAGCATCAGGAGGAGAATCAAGCATCATCTTCAAGTCACCCCAGATTGTCAAACCAGGCCAGTTGGCCACCTCACTCGGAGAGGCAAGAATAACAGCATCCACAAACCCATAT
The DNA here is from genome assembly GCA_025667525.1 of Glebionis coronaria. Classification (NCBI taxonomy): domain Eukaryota; kingdom Viridiplantae; phylum Streptophyta; class Magnoliopsida; order Asterales; family Asteraceae; genus Glebionis; species Glebionis coronaria. The sequence goes on along the minus strand of JANFOE010001394.1, from coordinate 114,639 downwards.
AACGACATAAGATCCCGACGGTCCACCCATGTCAAAACACTTTGCAGTCCCGAGACATAGCGAACATAACCATCACTGGTTGAAATCCTATGTGTGAATGTACCAGCAACAATCGGGGATGGCTGAACCGTCCAAGCAACAATATAACCCTTACCCATTGGCAACTCTGTCTCACTATCCGAAGCCGCATCAATAAGGTTTTCAGGATCACACTTCTCAAAAGGAACAGACTTACCACGTCTAGCCTTCTTCTTTCTAATTGAGCGACGAGGTGCAGGAACACCAGAAGAAGATTCGACCTTTACCTTCCCAGAAGCAGTAGTATCAGCATGAGTAGATTCAAAGCCTTGACCAACCAAAGGATCAAAGTCTGCTACACCAGTAGAGGAGGTAGGGTGCGGTTCAGTCACCGGTGAGGATGGTTGCTCCACAAGAGGAGTAGCGGGAGTAGAAGTAGTAGCATTGGTGGTGGTGGTAGGAACCGGAGATGGAGTGGGATGAACAACCGAAGGTGTGGTTGTAGGACCAGCAGTAGAAGTGGCAGCAACAGATGAAACACCAGTAGAAACAGGAGGAACACCAGATGAAGAAGCACGAGCAACAGCAGGCTGAGAAGTGGGAACAACTCTTGGAGGAGGGCGATAGATGAAGCGTTCAAGAACCGGTGTGTTTTGACGCTTGATCATCTTCTGGTACAGATCCTTAAGCTCGTCAAAAGACAATCCCCTAACCCGTTCCCAAGTCCATCCAACATTAAAGTAAGCAGCCGACTAATATTTGACATATTGCTGCATTAATTTCCTCTCCTCGGTTCTTGACAAAAGTCTGTTACGACGCTTTTCACGGAGCTGAGCAACAAGAGACAATTGTTGTTTACACATTAAGGCCATTGCCCGTGGGATACGGTTATTTTGATTCACATCAGCGCCCAAAAGATCAGTAAACTACGAGTAATCAGAAGTAAGAATAGTAAGCACCCGCATCCAATCATTATCATCCCAATGCATGGCATCATGCCTCAACTGCTCACGCCTCTGCTATTGAAGGGCTTCTTCCTCAGACCTAGCTTGTTCATCAATCTCTTCTTGTAATCGCTGTACAACCTCCTCCCCCAACCTTTCTTCCTCAATGTGTCTGCGAGTATGCTTCCTTGAAGGAGAGGGTGCAGCAGGCATAGGGGATTTCCCTTTAGGATCATGAGATGGCCCAGCAGACAGACCAGCAGAAGTACCAGCAGAAGAACCAGCAATATCCTCCATTGGTCTAGGACTAGCAGCAGGAGTAGGAATGCTTGATGGACTAGGAGGAACAGGCAAATCATCATACGGCTTATCAGCAAAAGCAGCCTTCGCCAACAAAGTTAACCCATCCTCCTCAATATCCGCATCAGAGTCAGAAAGAACAACTTTCTTCTTTTGTCACCTCTGCTGTGACTCCAAAGCTTTTACCCTGTTCGCCAATGGAAGGACAAATTTCCGGGTAAGCTTGGCGATGCTGATTCAGATCATTCTCCAAAGAAACAATCCTTGCGTAATACCTATGCATGAGAGCTAGCAAAGAAGTTAGTGAAACAGGTTCCTCCGCTTCCACACCAAGAGGACTTGGATCGGGACAAGCATCATTGGCACCAGAAGCAACAAAGGTGTCATCATCATGAGCACGAGAGCTAGTTGGCTTCTCAGAAGAATGTGGTGCCGGACTGGAAGGGGGAGTATCAACAAATGGGGACTTACGTGGCAGAGAAGAGGGGGCAGCCTTGGAAGTGGATGGCATTTCAACCACCACTTCTTTAGCTGGCTCCTCCACCTCCACATGAGGCACACCACTAGCAGGATGCTCCTCCTCCATAGGATCATCCCCTAATGGAAGTTCCTCCTTGGCTTCATCAGCCGGAGGAATAACATTAGGAGCACCTTGGGCAAGGCCTAGCATAACATCAGTAAGAGGCCTCCAAGCCCCCTTAAAACCAAGTGCCATATTTGAATACACTTTAGAACTAAGCTTGGGGGTCTCATACTCCTCCCTATCTCTAGGTATGCACATAAGAACCTGCTGCAAGAACCTAGGGTACATTAAAAACTTCTTCCTAGAGCCAGTACTACTAAGATTACAAACCATCCCATCAAACAAGTAGCGAGAAATATTAATCACACGACCCTGTGCTATGCAAATCAAACCAGTAGCCAAAGGAATGGGAAATGCATCCCAACTCCCAGACTTTGGGCTTAAGCAATGAATCAAAAAGTGCACTAGAAGCTTCCATTGGGGGAGGGGGGGGGAAACCTGTTTTTCTAGAAGTTAAACTTCCCCCCATGATTATAACCAAGATCAGCCATCCCATCCAACACCTCAGAAATGGGGATGGTGACAACACCACCTTCATCCTGAAGATGAAGAGCAGACCTAATAGAAGCTTTAGACACCACATATGAACGTCCATCTATGGTAGCATGGAGTTCAAGTGGGCGTCCCAAAACATCCACAAGGTGGGCAGTGGCCCAAAACTGGCGAATAACACTATCATAGACAGTCAGGCAAACCGTAAAAGCATACCTGAGGTTGGAAGCCTCAATGAACTCGATGATGTCTATGAACTCTTCTCGTTTAGGACCTTCTCCGAGATATGCCACCTTGTTATGATCGGTTTTGTATAGGAGAGCAGCCATGGATGATGATTGGAAGTGTGGAAGATGATTGATTGGTGATTGAAAGAGTAGGAGCGTATGTGTGTGTAATGGTTGGGATGAATGAGTCAAGTGTAGGATTTGACCATAAATAATGGTCTTGTAACTGTTCATTGACCCCTAATAATATGGGTTTCCCTTTCAAATTAAGCAGTTAATGCAAAAGTAACCACTTACCCTTTTACCTTTATTTGCAAATCCCATTTACCAAAGTTAAATAATAGGATATATAACAGAAGTAATCTTGCGTTGACTAAAAGTCACAACGCGTAAGGGTCAACACTAGAAGCAAAATGTGGTCAATGAAAGTCAACGAAGTGAACAGTGACCCATACCGAGACTAGAAGCCAACCATTAATGAGAGTGAAGGGTTTGTATCCACTAGAAGCTGAATACAGCCACTAGAAGTGAACAAAATCCTCCACTAGAAGTAGCACAAATCGCAAATACCCACGAAATCTGTTGTTAGAAACTACCAATAGTTAGCCTGTGCAATTAAATATGAACACGAAGCCTACCCTTAGGCTTAGCCTCCCCTCAATCCTAGGTCTCAAGGATTGACCATTCCAATGTGAACCACCAAGTGGTTGAACCGAGGACCATCAAAGGCTTTAGTCAATAAATCAGCAACATTATCATCCGTATGAACTTTAAGAACTTGTATCAACTTCTTCTCATTGGCATCCCTTATAAAGTGGTGCCGAATTTCAATATGTTTTGTACGTTGATGAAAAACAAGATTCTTCACAATGCAGATAGTGCTTTGATTGTCAATGAAAATCTTGGTGTTCATGAAGTTGCACCCATAATCCAGCATCTGATTTTGTATCCACAAGACTTGTCCACAACAACTAGCAGCAGCTACGTATTCAGCTTCTGTTGAAGAAGTAGCTACTATCGTCTGTTTCTTACATTGCCATGAGATAAGTCTTCGACCTAAAAACTGACAACCACCAGTAGTAGACTTCCTGTCATTATTAGCACCTGCATAGTCACTATCACTATAGGCTTCAAGAACAAAAGGTGATTCTCTAGGATACCACAAGCCTAGCTTGGGTTGAGTCTTGATGTACTTGAAAATTTTCTTGACTGCATTCAAATTAGAAACGTTGTTGGAGCCACCTGATGTCTAGATCAAGCACTTACTGCAAACATAATATCCGGACGTGATGTAGTCAAATACATGAGGGAGCCAATCATTGACCTGTACATGTGAACATTTACCGGAGGATCTGGCTCATTCTTGAGTTTGACCTTAGTTACTTCATAAGGTGTTATTGCAGGTCTAAGAGGGTCCATATCAAACTTCTGAAGGATCTCATGAACATATTTGTCTTAACTTATGAAGATTCCATCTGACTGTTGCTTGACTTGAAGACCAAGGAAAAATGTAAGCTCTCCCATAGCACTCATCTGAAATTCGCCCTTCGTTAGTTGTTCAAACTCATCACACCATTCCTTCTTAGTAGAACCAAAGATAATATCGTCCACATAAACTTGAACTAGGATAATGTCCTTGGTATTCCTCTTAAGAAATAGTGTTTTGTCAATCGTGCCTCTTCTATAGCCATGTTTCAACAAGAAAGTGGAAAGACGCTCATACCAAGCTCTAGGAGCCTGATGAAGTCCATCTAGAGCTTTGACCACCTTGTAAACTTTCTTGGGATGAAGTAGATCCACAAAGCCCTTAGGTTGAGTGACATAAACTTCCTCATCAATCTTACCATAGAGAAATGCGCTCTTGACATCCATCTGAAAAATCGTAAAGCCAACATAAGAAGCAAAAGCCAAAAATAGACGAATTGCCTCAATCCTAGCAACAGGAGCAAAAACTTCAGTATAGTCAATTCCTTCAAGTTTTGTGTGACCTTGTGCAACCAACCTAGCCTTATTTCTCACCACAATACCCCTTGCATCTTTCTTGTTTTTGAGAATCCATTTGGTACCAATTGTTGTCTTTCCATCTGGCAAGTCAACTAGGATCCAAACATTCTGAAACAAGAACTGCTGCATCTCCTCCTGCATAGCATGCACCCAACTTTGATCCTCAAGAGCAAGAGAGACTGATCTTGGTTCCACCTGTGAAAGAAAACAAGCAAACAAACAATGTTGAAAGTCCGTATGATTATTACGCTTTTGGTCCTCAATATAGCTTACAAGAGCATGATGATTAGACGTTGCTTTCTTATGCATTCTGCGAGTCTTGACAGTAGAACCAGGATCTCCAATGATTTGAGTAGTAGGATGGTCTTTATGCGTTTGTAGAACTTTATTAGAAACTACCTCCACTTCTGGTGCCAAGTTATTAAGATCCCCAACATAGTCATCATCATATGAAGCAGAGTCGAAGATACCATCTATTGGTTGCTTATGAATATCATCCAGCTTAGTAGAAGACTTCTTTTGATAGTTTCCCATGTCAGAAGGAACAGAGAATCTAGTTGAGGAAGTGGGATCACTACCCGGACTACCAATAGGTGTTAAACTTGCACTAGGAGTAACATTAGGAGTACTAGGAGTAACTTGGACAGCACGTGGACTCAACGGAAACTCAAATCCTCCTTGAGCAACTGTTGTAGTAGCGTCTTGTTGTTGCTTGAGCAATGTGTCAAGAGCTCCGTGTGAGTCCAAAATGTCTTATGGAGTAGCATCACTAGGAGTAGCATTGGCATTAGGAGAGACTGTGGTGGAATAGGATGGAACAACAAAAATATCATCCTCCTCATCTGAGTCCGAAAAAACTAAAATGAGTACCTGCACTAGAAGTTGCAAACACTTGTGGACCTACATCATGGTTAGTTTTGAAACAAAAATATCCCAATGAATCACTAAGATAATCAAGATCAAAATACCATTCAGGACCCTTGACTTGTATGTTTGACTTCTCCTCAAAATACCTGAGATTAATAGTTTCAATGACTCGCTTGGCTTGGAGATTTTAGACACGATAAGCTCGAGAATAAGCAGAATATCCCACTATGTATCCTTCATCTGCCTTGCCATCAAATTTCCCCAAATAGTCACTAGTATTCAGAATGGTGACAGGACACCCAAATGGCTTCAAATGAGCAATGCTAGGTACTTTAGCTGTGAGTAGCTCATAGGGAGTCTTCTTGTGAGGATTGGTAATAGAAACTCTATTCAAGACATAACTTGCAGTATTGACAGCTTCTGTCCAGAACATGGTTGGAAGCTTAGAATCGGCAAGCATTGTTCTCGCAGCTTCTATTAGAGTCTTGTTCTTCCTTACTGCAACACCATTCTGTTGAGGAGTTCTTGTTGCACTATAATCTCTTTTGATACCTTTATAATTACAAAGTGCTATGAGGTCTGCGTTTTTGAATTATGTTCCATTATCACATCGGATACCTTTAACCTTCTTGGACAACTGATTCTCAATTAGTGTAATAAAGTCCTTGAGTATTGAGTAGGTCTCACTTTTTGCAGCCAAGAAGAAAACCCACGTGAACCTGCTATACCCATCAGTTACCACAAGACAGTATTGTTTGTGGTCAATACTCCTAACGGAGGTAGGACCAAATAAATCCATGTGTAGCAGCTGCAATGGTTCAGTGGTAAGACTGAGAGCAGTAATGGTCTTGAAGGATGCTTTATGTTGTTTGCCTTTGCTACAAGCAAGGCAATTGATGTCATTCCTGGAAGTTTTGGGAGGTAAACCAGAGACCAAGTCCATATTTGCTAATTTGTGAATGGTCTTGAGGTTCACATGTCCCATCCTTCTTTGCCATTTAGTGGCTTCATCTTCTAAGGCTTTAGCAACCAAACATGCTAGTTGACCAGTAGGATTGACTTCATTCAGCTTATTTTTTTTTGGTAAAAGGGTAACAATGACCCCGGTAAATAGAACCAAAAAAAAGCGTTGAAGTACAAGGAATGTGGCTGAAATACCACATTAACCGCAAGCTACAGGCAGCTTGTTAAACAAAATGTTTATGACAGGCCATAAACATTAACTAGTCTAGAATACTAGAAATATATAAACTAGACAAAAACCAAGACGATACCATAAAGTTACGAGGAAAATAATAAAATATCAACATGGGATCAGCCAGTTGGAGTGCTTGCCCCAATATAGTAACGTTATCTATAAACTCCGAATCAGCATTCATCTCAATAAGACAACGAGCAAAACTACAACGACCCCAAGACTCTTTGCACATATTATCAGTATAATTATCCATCATAATAAGCTTACCAAGAAACGAAGCAATTAAACTAATACCTTCTTCTTCAAATACCTGTAGCGGGACATCATGAAACTTAACCCATACCGGAATACGAGTTAGTTCCTCCTTTAGAAGATTCGTTTTCATAGTCCATTTCTTAAGAAAAATTGGTGAATTACGAACCATCCACAGACCACCTTCCAGAACCGCATTAAGACCCTCACTAGATCCAAATTGAAAAAAGAAAAAACCTTTCTCATTCATCATGATACGCTTAAGACCATGTTTTGCCCCGTTATTCTTAGCAAAATACTCAACCACAGGGAATGCAATCCTTTTTCCAAGAAAGTAACCATATAAAGTGTTATGGTAGCAAGCATTTACTTTTTCAACGACCTTCCTAGGAATAGAGATATTAACCCCTTCATAGACATTTTCAGAATTAAACGAAGAAGAGACTGCATTAATACCTCCATTAGTAGACGTAACCATATCAGCTTCAAATTTGCAAAGTAACTCCAGAATTTCTTTAGCACGATCATGTGAGATCAATTCCCACAAAGGATGTTTCTTCATTCTTAATTCATGCATAAATTCACCCGCGTCACCAACCGTGCGAATCGTTACACCAAATAATTTCAAAACCGCATGTAGATTACACGGTTGCAAACCATTAATGGTTGCAGCCTTAGCTGCAAGGTCCAAAAATACATCACAAGAAGAGGAAACCTTTGTAATAGGGTCATCTGTTTCCTTAGCCATTTGTGCAGCGTGCACACTTGAACCACCTGAACTGAGTGAAGAAGTGCTGCTAGTTAGATTCTTATGGCGTTCACACAAAACTTCATAATAAAGCATAGTGGTCTCCTTAGGTAAAGTAGACCATTTAGGAAATTTGTTTGCCTTCACACCATTTGCAAACACTTCAATGTCACGCACAGTATTCAAAGGAATAGAAAACAAATTAGATATCTCCTGTAACGTTACTAAAACCTCAAGAGTAGACACCTTAACCACATCATTCAAACCTGTAAAGAATGGCTTATCACTTTCATTGCTCGAATCCACCATAGCTTCAACAAATCGATCAAACGAACCACTAAATAATAACCCAACGCACTAGTAACAAGAGCACAATTTGTTAAAAGAAAAATAAGGTCAGCCGACCACTAAATTCAATGCCACGTGATAGAGGTCAGCCGACCACTTAATATAATATCAAAAGTGTTGAGGAATCTTAATGTCAGCCGACCAAGTTGCGATAACAATTAATTCTAATGGGATGTGTTTAATGCGTATCCCTAAAACCGAAACCCTAACACAGCAACAACCGAAACCCTAAAAACAATTAATGCGACACACTATTAAAACAATCAAACAAATATACTTTGTCCAGGTAGCACCAACAGTAAAGACAATAATACACCACCGACAGTAAACCTATCAAATGGATCTATTAATTATGCACCGACCAAATAAAGACAATAAACAACCGACGAGAGAAACAAACAATCGCACAAGAATGACGGCCAAAAAAACGAAAAATAAAACCAATTTAATTTACCCTAAAATCAATCAACCAAATAAAGACTTTGTTAACTCAAGAATAATCAGTGATTATTCGAGAAAACAACATCATTATAAGGTATTCAGATTAAAGGAAAAAGAAAATTAGGTTATGAGAAGAAGGGATTTTTTGGCAGCCATTGATTGTTTTTTGCATAAATTCAGCTTGATACTATAGAGGTTGTGTCTTCTAGGGATTATGAGTAGAACTTGTGAGTCATTCGGGAGTTTAAAGTCTTTGGATAACACTAGTGCATCAGTATCCGTAAATATGACAAACTGCTTCTTGTCACAAATCTGAGAGACAGAGATCAAGTTGAAGTGTTGAAGTGCTTCGACATAGTAGACCTGCTCAAAGTTAAGGATAGGCGTCTGAATCGTTCCTTTGCTAGTGATCCTTCCTTCACCACCTCCAAAGTAGACCTTTCCGCCTTGAAATGGTACAAATTTAGATAGAAGTCCTTTATTCCCTGTCATGCTCCTGGAGCATCCACTATCAACTATCCCTAGAGTAGGATCTTGGTATGGAGTAACCTACAACAACAAGAAAAGATATATGCAAAAGTTAGTGACTTAAGGGGACCCAAACCTTTCTGGTTTGAGCATGCCTTGTGGATCTTTAGTAGATAGCCAAGAAGATTGATGAGATCCACTGTTGTTCTTAGGTTGCCTATTCATCATATGGGTGGTATCGTTTGACCAAGAACAACCTGCTGAGGGCTTAACAGCAGTACCCAAATTTCCCAACCGAAAATACATTTGGTCTGAATTAAATTCATAATTCTGATTAAAGTTCTGAAAATAGTTGCTAGTTGGTCTATTAGGGAATAATCCAGTGTTTCTCCAATGATCAGAAGCTAAAGGAGAGGTCCTTCTAGAAGAAGAAAAAGATTGGGCGCATGGGTTTCGTCTTCTAGAAGAATATGGAGCAACTCCTGGTGAAACAGGAGTAGGATATTCTTGATAAACAGAAGGATGTTGGTCATAAAAATCACAATCTTTAATCAAATGAAATTTACTCCCACAAACAAAATATGTTTTAAACGACCTTTTATTTAAATGACATTGTCTCATACTGCTAACGTTATTACACACAACTCTAGGAGAAACATTACTCCTAGGACTCAATAAACCAAAACTAGACACAGTTGAAGTAGAAGCAACTCTCTCTTCACTCTTCCTAGCACTAGTAGCACCATGGTCATTTGTCTTGGAGCTTGTAGGTCTCGACTCTTCACTTGAACCACATGATGCAGAGTCACTGGCTTTGTCACTGAAAGTATAAGAGGTAAAGACATTAGTATTAGTAGAACTTTTTGGGGACTCATGCATATGTGATCCATCCAAGTCATTATGCCTAGAAATGGGCATAAACGTTCCTGTAAGAGGTGGAGGGACAACATGCATTGCTGCAGCTGGTTGAAACCTATTGTAGCTAGGTTTTCCCTCTTCCTCCTTGTCAGGATCAAAGGCACTTGAAAAAGATAAATCAAACACATCTTCTGAATCAATATATTTATCAAATCCTAACCCTATTTTAGTCCTACCAGACATGCTACTATCAATTAACTTTGAAAGATTCTTAGGTGCATTTTGCCATTTTTCAAATCTTAGAAGTGTAGCATCCAATTTTTCCTTCATGTCTTGCTTATCCTTGATACTGTCATCTTTTACCTTTTCAGTGTATTTAAGCATATTTGTTGTGTTTTCTAAATCAATATTCAGAATTCTAATTTTATCTTCATATTCATGTTGTGTGTCTTGAAGCCACCTCTTTTGTTGTTCCAATGTTTTTAAAGAATTCTTATATGCTTGAACCTCTAAAAAATACTTATCATTTTGTTCATTTAATTCATTATATTGAGACAGCAATTCTGAATATTTATCATGACAACCAAGAGGACAATGTTGTACCTGAGGTGAGATGTCCATAAGAGCAAAATCTTCTGCTTCCTCGGCATCAGACAGATTCCCCGCAATCATTGCAAACACATCAGTAGAAGGTTCAGCTGTTTCCAGGGTAGCATTTTGATGATCACTCCGGTTGACCATAGAGTCAACAGACACCAAAGCTTTCTTGTCATCCTTCACCTCCTGAATCTTGAAGGCTGAGTACCTGTTCTTCTCCTGGTCATTCTTGTTAGGGCATTCCCTAGCAAAGTGACCTTGCTTCTGGCAGTTATAGCATCTAACCTTGCTTCTATCAAACCTTGCTGGCTCTCTTGGGTTGTAGTTAAACTTTTGACCGGCTTTCTTCTCAAACTTGTGAACCCGGAGAGTGAGCATGGCCATCTGCCATTTGAGATCCATTTCATCCAGGTCAAGTTTATCAACCTGTTTGAAGTCATCAAAAGCAATTCGTTCTTGTGGATCAACATCAACAACAAAAGAGTGAAGAACAACTTCTACCATGCTACCAGACTTGGCTTTTGGTTCAGGAGTAGAAGTATGTTGAGTATGCTGAGAAGACATAGTATAGCTTGGGCTACTAGCATAAGACATGGGACTAGATCCCATGGAACTTACAAAGGCAGAGTTAGCAGGAGTGGGAATAGAATCACTTGAGTATCCTCTCACATGAGACTAAAAGGTTTTGAGCTTATGAAACAGATCATTAAAATTAAGATAGTAAAGCCCACCTTTTGCTTTAAGAGAGATTACCACCTGATTCTATGAGTAGGGTAAGGCTATAAGAAACCTTGCATTGATATCTCCATTGTCAGGTTTCGACCTGAGTTGATTCAACTGGCTCAGTATCTGTTGGAACCTGTCATACCCTTGATGAATACCTTCAGTTTCTGAGATCTTGAATTCTGTGAATTCATCTCTCAGCATGGATCTGCGCATTTTCTTTGACTCCTCATTCCCACCAAACCTTGCTTTTATTCCGTTCCAGATCTCTCTAGCATCATCCAGGTGATAAAAGTCACCCATGTGATCATCAGGAAGAGACTAAAGCAAAATAGTTTTTGCTTTGATCTCCTTCTGAACAGCTGTGATTTCTTCATGAGTTTTAGGATCAAGAAGAATAATATTACCATTCTTGTCTCTTCCAGTAAACCTCTTGTTGTTTCCATTCAGAATAATCTTCCAAAGATCTTGATCAGTGTTGGTGATCCAGCATTCCCATCTTCATTGCCCAACTATCATACTCATCCTTTTTCATAAGAGGAAACTTACCATTTGTGTTTGAAACCGTAGTAATGATCTGCTAAGGTTGTTGTATTTTAGGGGTGCTGTCTTCTCCTGTTAGAGTAGAACTCGAGGCAGACATGATTAAACAAAGATGTTAGTAATAAGAAAAAATGATTCTTCTTGTACAGAGACTCTCCCAGGCTCTGATACCACTTGTTGGATCCACTAGATGTGGATCTTGCTGCCTGTTAATACTCAATTTTTAGCCAAGTATAAAATCTTATCGTCCGATCTCTTCGAATTGATTATTGGTAGAAAGTGTGACTCAATTGTTCTTGGTGGATAAAGAAAGTGGTTTGGTTATCTATTTTAAACTAATAGCAAATATGAAAGTGTCGTTGAGTAAAGTAAAAGCTTTAAAAATTAAACAAAAATAACGAGTTAAAAATAAATGATTGAAAACTTAAAGACAAGATTAGAAAAATACTTGAAAACTTAATGAATCTAAAACTTGAAAACTATGTAAAAACAAGAAATTAAGTCCGTCGGAATCCCTGGTCGGAATCCCGTCGGAAAGATTAATCGGAATGTCTAAAAAATGATTCAATCGGAATGTTGGAAAACAGCACTAATCGGAATATGGCAAACAAGACTCTCGTCGGAATACTGTCGCCGGAATAAGGCCAAATCGGAATGCTTGAAAACAAAACCAATCGGGATATCCAATAAGTCCCTAGTCAGAATGATGGTGTAATCGGAATGTTAATAGAAACTTGCTGTCGGAATATTGTGAAACTGTCCCAATCGGAATGTCTCATAAACCATCCACAATCGGAATGTTAAACCCTAATCCGATCAAGGTGATCGTAATGATGGTGTAGTAATCGGAAAACCACAAACCCTTTTCCGATCTAATGATCGGAATAAAGAGGCCAATCGGAATATGAAATCGGAAAAGGGTTTAAACCTTTTCCGATGACCTCGTGATTCGTAAATAAGCAAAGTGATAAGCTATGTTTGATAAGCTAACACCAAAACTCACCAAATCAGCAATGAAATAAACTAAATAAGCTCGAATAACAACTTTTCCAACTTAAAATATGCAATCTTTTAAATCAAACCATAAAAAGATGAAACTTTTTAAGAAAACTTTTAAAAAGTAAATAAGCTAAACATACAAATAAGCCAATAAGCACAAGGATCTTAAAGCTTAACCGTTTGAAAGCTTATGTAGGAATAAAAAGATTAACTTTTTAAGCACGAAAACATCAAGATCAACACGGATCATAAATATTTCGCACCAAAAGTAAACTAAAATCAAGAAAGGTAGAAAGAGATTAATGAACAAAAAGCTTAACTTCAATTTGATTAATGAAATCAAAAATACAAAAAGCTTAATCTTGAAAGATTAAAAGAAAGAAAAGATGAAAACTTAGTGAGAGAAAGTTTGGAACTTTCTCTCTCTAAAAACTAGAAAGGAAAAATAAAAATAAAAAAATAAACTAGCTAACTCTAACCAACCCTCCTAAATGTGTTTAGGAGGGTATTTATAGGAAAATTGGGAGGTGCATGTGTTGCCTCCTCTTTCTTTCTTTCATCACGTCTTCTAGACTCGATTTAATTCTTTGTCTTTTCTCGACGTCGTCTCGGGATTTGAACTTGTCTTAATAATTTTCTTCTTTAATTTAGACTTGAGTTCTTCGACTTCATTAAACTTCCGTCTTTAGACTTTTTCTTCCATAAATCTTCAGAATAGGTCTTGGACATCCGTTCTTTAAGCACTCTTGATCTCTTGACTTTGTCTTTTCTCGTTTTTCTTCGATAAAAGCCCGTGAAAGCCCGTGTTTTCTTCCTTTTTCATCTTTTGGTCCTAAAACACAATAAAAACACAAACCACGCATAATTCCGACTTTTATGACATAAAATACACGCTTTGGTCATGTTGTTATTGGAAATAAGTGGTAAAAGGATAAGTGTTTTCACACTTATTAAATCCCCTACACTTGACCATTGCAATGCCCTCATGCAATGCATTAATTTTAAAGCACGGTTTACATTTTCCATCATAAATAACCCACCTTGGCCTTTATTAAATATAAAAAGATAGAAACAAGTAAAGAAATCAAAGACTTACATTGGGTTTTGGCTGCCATGAACGTTTATCATCCTCAAGTTTCACGTTCCCCATACCAAGCTTAAAAACGAGATCATTGTTATTATAAGTTAGCAAACTAACACGAATTCATGTGGGCCAATTATTCACTTAGACTCCCTTATTCTTAGGTGTATCTCTTATATTTTATTGTTGTCTTGAATGATCACGAGGATGCATTGTTTGACTTATTTCGATAGTTATTTAGGCCGAAAATAAAGTGGACGATTTAATCAATAGTTAGCTAAAGGACAAAATCTTTTAAAACTGCTTCTCGGGACCTCATAAAATTCATATCTTGGCATAACTCGCTTCACGATTTGAGACCTTTCTCGGACCGATATTTGGCAGCGACTTCATACTTCAAATCTTTGAGAGACGTTCTTGAAATTATGGTCTTCTCTTCATAATAGGAATTTCTTCACTTGAAGTTTTGAGAGATTCTTCATATTCGGACCACGACTTCTTCATTTTTCTCCAATCATTATTTTGGACTTTGATATACAACGATCCGCCTCCTTTTAGGACTTGGATCTATTTATCCTCATACCTTGTTAGGGCCTTTTTGGATAGACTTCTCCATGATCTTTTGGGGAGTATTTGCTTTTCGTCATGTGTCTCGATCCTTCATATTGATTTTCGATAAATGATTCTTTACATCACTTTTGGATCTTTAGCAACAAATTGTAGCCCTCATGCCTTGTTAGGGCCTTTTCGGACTCACCAATCTTCGCATCCCGCTTCAATAAGTTATGCCTTGGCTATGAACTCTAATTAATACCGAGCAACTTTTAAACGATCTTGGGCTAGAAGCTAAGTAACTTTTCAAATCGTACAAGCTTATTTATTGCGGATAAATTTATTAACAAGCGATGGGAGAATAGGCTTATAATTAACTCACATAAATTCAAGAAAGAATACCAAACTTATAATTGACTCTATCATCTCTCGTTCTCCACAGTTTAAAATCTCAAGGAATGAGACTCGTGGATGCTTAGCCAACTAAATCAAAGTTTTGGGTTTTCGAGTCATCTATAGGATCTTGCATCTTCTTAGACTCTTTCAAGTTTAGAATTTGCGTTTTAAAGTTCCCTTGATAAACGACTCTCTAGGATCAATTATAGGAACTTGCGAAAAGTTCTTGTTCTTAACCCGTGAGAGTTAAGACTTTCGCGTTTTAAAGTTCCCTATATAAAAGCCTAGCAAAACTTGACTTAAACACGTTAAGGATACTAGCTAGAGTAAACTTAGATAAGTAAACTCGGGTTGACTCAAATTGTTCACGACTTTGAAAAATTTAAAACCACTTTATTTTAGCAAGGAAAGAAAATACCATAACAAAGGAAAATACAACTATACAACTAGGCCAAAATAGATTAAAAATTTTGAAAAATGTCAAAAAAATCAAATTTTCCGGTTAAAATGAGGACACATTCATGGAAAAGACCACTTACTTCGATAGAAGTCCCCCTACACTTGATATAAACATTGTCCTCAATGTTTAAGCATGTGGGAGTAAACTCCCCTACACTTAGGACATTGTGCACTTTGTTTAAATCTTGTTAAGGAAAATACAACTAAAGTGATTTCAGTGTGAACATATAAGATATGAAATATTGAATCACGACAGTTTAGGATAGAACCAGGAAGACGGGTACACGGGATCACGGTTCGTCAAAAGTCATCAAGGTGCTCTTTGAAGCTTG
Organism: Glebionis coronaria; assembly: GCA_025667525.1. Taxonomy (NCBI): domain Eukaryota; kingdom Viridiplantae; phylum Streptophyta; class Magnoliopsida; order Asterales; family Asteraceae; genus Glebionis; species Glebionis coronaria. Next base: position 99,209 of record JANFOE010001394.1, on the reverse strand, counting down.
AATCCCTGCACAAAATAAGAAACAAGACAATAAACACATACGGGGCTCCCCCTACACTTATTATGAAAGCGGTAAATGATAGAGCACGGGTTGCCTCCCGAGAAGCGCTTGTTTTTGTTCACCGAGTCACGAGCCTGACTCGACCCAAAACTAGTTCATGGGAAACGTGGTGAAGGATGGAATCATATCATGAGAGATGTCCTCACCAAAGTACAGCTTCAAACGCTGGCCATTCACCTTGAAATTGGGCCCATTTGGCTGAGAAAGCTCAATGGTGCCATATGGAAAGACTTTGGCGACGGTGAATGGACCAGACCAGTGGCTCTTCAACTTGCCCGAGAAGATCTTCAACCGAGAGTTAAAAAGTAAGACTTGATCTCCAATGTGGAACTCTCGGTTCTTAATCCTTGCATCATGGATGATCTTGGTCTTCTCTTTATAGATCAGTGAGTTCTCGTAAGCTTCATTCCTCAGTTCATTTAGCTCGTTGAGTTGAATCTTGCGAAGATCACCGGCTTTGTTGATGTCGAAGTTAGCCCACTTCAAGGCCCAGTATGCCTTATGTTCCAGCTCAATGGGGAGGTGGCATGCTTTCCCGTACACAAGACGATAAGGAGTACAACCGATCGACGTCTTATAAGCAGTACGGAAAGCCCACAAAGCATCATCCTACTTATCGGCCCACGAGGCACGATGCTCTCCCACAGTACGCTCTAGAATTCGCTTCAATCCACGGTTGGAAATCTCGGCTTGACCATTGGTTTGCGGATGATAAGCGGTGGAAAGACGGTGATTGACACCATACTTAGCCATGACTCTTGCAAATTGATCATTGCAAAAATGAGTCCCGCGGTCACTGATTATAGCACGAGGAACACCGAATCGAGCAAACAGCTGCTTCAAAAAGTTCACAACCACTCTCGCATCGTTCGTTGGGAGAGCCTTAGCTTCAACCCATTTAGAAACATAGTCAACGGCGACGAGGATGTACTTGTTCCCTTTGGATGATGGAAATGGCCCCATAAAGTCGATGCCCCATACATAAAAGATTTCACATTCTTGTATGAAATTTTGAGGCATCTCATCTTTATGTGTGATCTTGCCTTGTCTTTGGCAAGCATCACAATGTTTAACCATTTCGTGAGCGTCATGATAGATGGTGGGCCAATAAAATCCAGAGTCGAATACTTTCTTCGCGGTGTAATTAGGACCAAAGTGACCACCGGTGGGTCCTTTATGGCAAGCGTCAAGGATTTGTACCGCTGCCGGCCCATCAACACATCGACGAATGACAAGATCCGCACATTGTTTGAAGAGGTAAGGGTCGTCCTAGAAATAATGTTCAATATCTTTAAAGAACTTTTTCTTTTGTTGGGACGTTAACCCTTCCTTGAGAATTCCACCCGCTAAGTAGTTTGCAATGTCCGCAAACCATGGGGTGTCATCGAGATTTGGATTGATAGACATTAAGGCCTCAAGGGGAAAAGAGTCATTGATCTCTTTGTTTGGATGATCCCCTTGATAAGGATCCTCAAGTCTACTGAGATGATCCGCGGCTAGGTTTTCCGCACCCTTCTTATCACGAATTTCGATTTTAAATTCTTGAAGTAGCAAAACCCAACGAAGAAGTCTTGGCTTAGAATCTTGTTTAGTTAACAAGTACTTCAACGCGGAATGGTCCGTGTACACGATGGTGGTAGAAAGGACGAGATAGGGGCGAAATTTTTCAAAAGCATAGACAACAGCTAAAAGCTCTTTTTCGGTTGTCGTGTAATGCAATTGAGCCCCCGTCATTGTCTTGCTAGTGTAATGGATCGGTTGGAAGTGTTTGTTTACTCATTGGCCCAAAACCGCTCCAATAGCAAAGTCGCTAGCATCGCACATCGATTCGAAAGGTAGCTCCCAATTAGGGGTAAACAAGACCGGTGCCTTAGTTAGCTTATCCTTGAGAAGATTGAAGGCTTCAATACACTCTTTGGAAAAGATAAAAGGAGTATCTTTTTCCAAGAGGTGGGTCATCGGGCGAGCGATTTTAGGGAAATCCTGAATGAAACGACGATAGAAGCTCGCATGACCGAGGAAAATCCTCACACCTTCACGGTTGAAGGTGGAGGCAATTTTGCAATAACATCGACTTTAGCACGGTCCACTTCAAGACCGGCTTTGGAGATTTTGTGTCCTAGCACGATGCCTTCTTTTACCATGAAATGGCATTTTCCCAATTTAGAACAAGGCGAGTGTCTTCACACCGCTTAAGCATGCGTTCCAAATTGGCAAGGCAAGAAGAGAAAGAATCACCATAAACCGAGAAATCATCCATGAAGACTTCCATAGTTTCTTCAACCATGTCATGGAAGATAGCCATCATACACCTTTGGAACGTCCCAGGAGCATTGCATAAACCGAAAGGCATTCGTTTGTAAGCAAATGTTCCGTAGGGACAAGTGAATGTGGTTTTCTCTTGGTCTTTGGGATCGATGGGAATTTGAAAATACCCGGAGAAACCGTCTAAGAAGCAGTAATAGTCATTACCCGCTAGACGCTCAAGCATTTGGTCCATGAAAGGAAGGGGAAAATGATCCTTTCTCGTAGCATCATTGAGTTTGCGGTAGTCTATACAAACTCTCCACCCTGTAACGAGACGAGTAGGAATCAACTCGTTGTTTTCATTAGGAACAACGGTGATTCCGCCTTTCTTAGGCACACAATTGACGGGACTAACCCACGGTGAATCTGATATGGGGTAGATCATTCTCGCATCAAGAAGTTTGATAACCTCTTTTTGATTACGTCATGGATCTTAGGATTCACCCTTCTTTGGCTTTGAATTGTGGGTTCAAAGTCGTCCTCCATGAGAATTTTATGTGTGCAAAAGTGAGGATCAATTCCACGAATGTCAGAGATCTTCCAAGCAATAGCTTTCTTGTGATTCTTCAACACGGCGATAAGTCGGGATTTTTCTTCTTCTTTCAAGTCCTTAGCGATGATGACGGGAGACTTCTTGTTGTCTTCAAGGAAAACGTACTCGAGATGAGACGGACGTCCAACGATTAATGGAACACGGGGATCCATCTCGTAGTCGACAACAACAAAATCCGCCAGGAAGGTGAATTTGTCAACGCCGACGAAGACGTTTGGCTATCCCCACCGGATTAGCAACCGTACGGTTAGCTAATTCCAAAGTCATTCGTGTGGGGACTAGCTCGGGGAGAGATAACTGCTTCCAAACACTTAATGGAATTAAGTTAATACTAGCACCTAGATCGGCCAGGGCCATGCAATTCTATACTCCAGGGAAGTTGCAAGGAATTAAGAAACGACCCGGATCACCAAGTTTGGTGGGAAATTTCCTTAAGAGAACCACGGAGCAATTCTCATTAAGTTGGGTCTGAGTAATGTCAAGAAGCTTCTCTTTGTCACTAAGAAGATCTTTAAACATCTTCGCATATTTAGGCATGTGAGCGAGAGCCTCAGCAAAGGAGATATTGAAATTCAGTTGTGTGAACATTTTAAGAAAGTTCGAAACCTGAATATCATCCTTGTTCTTCAATTTCTCTTTCCGCAACCTTGAAGGATAAGGTATATTGGGTTGAGATGAAGGCTTTGGGATAGAATTCGCACTCACATCTTTGGGTGGTGGAGGGGTAGAAGTAGAAGGTGGTGGAATTAGAGAAGTAGAAGTTAGAGGAATAGAAGATGGAGGAATTAGAGAAGGAGACTCGTTTTCCTTTGTCACAATCACCGGTGTAGGTGTAGGAAGCTCGGGTTCCTTTAAACCTTTTCCACTGCGAGTGGTGATTGCTTTCATCTCCCCTCTTGGATTAGCAACGGTGTTACTCGGAAGAGAACCCTAGCCATCATATTCCTCAAGTCATTCGTTTGACTTGCCAAAGTGTTTCGCATATCAGCTCGAAGATCATTCCCTTGCTTCACCATATCTGCTTTCATGTTGGCCATTTCCCGCTGAAGATTTTGCACGATCACATCATTAGTCCTCATGTAGGTTTCAACATCTTGCTGTAATGTGGTGGGTTGGTTGAGAGGAGGAGCATGATAGGCGGGTGGTTGATAAGCAGGTTGTTGGTAAACTTGGTTGTTTCTTTGAGGTGGATATGGGTTTCTTTGGTTTTGATATAGAGTTGGAGCACGTGGTTGGTTTTGATTGTTGCGATTGAGGTTGTTTGGGTTTTGTGGGGGAAAACCGGGTGGTGAAAGAAAGTTGTTTGAGCGATAGCTGAGCAAGTTGCGGTCACCTTGAGGACGTGCTTGATAGCCTCCCGTAAAATAGGTACCGTTGGCGGCATACACATTTTCCGGATTGTCGTGAGTCGAAGGACAATCGGTGTATGAGTGAGATCCCCCGCATATATCACAGGATTGAGTCATAGCATTGGCTTGGGCAGTGATAGATTTGGTATTATTGGCGGCTTGGAGAGCAAGTGACTCAACAAGCGAAGTAAGCTTATCAAGTCTCTTGTCGCTCTCATTAGTGCTAGCACTAGCCACATTGGTCCGAACACTCTTGGTTTGCACTCTAGACTTGTTCTCAATGATATCCCAAGCAGCATTAGAAGACTTAACCAAAAGATTACCCCCCGAGGCACTATTTAGTGAATCTTGGTCATTCATGCTTAAGCCATTGTAAAAAGTATTAATTTGGTGCACCTTGGTAAAACCATGTTGTGGGCACTTACTTAAAAGTTCTTTAAAACGGTCTTAGGATCCACTAAAAGTCTCATCGTACTTTTGTTCAAAAGTAATGATTTCATTCCGCAAAGCGGTAGTACGAGAGGGTGGGAAAAAGTAGTTTATGAATTTGGTCTCTAAGTCCGTCCACGTAAGAATACTTTGTGGCGGTTCCTTATCAAGCCAATGCCGGGCTTGTCCCTCTAAGGAGAAAGGAAAAAGTTGCAAGCGAATTACATCTTGTGAAACCCCATTGAATTTGACCGTATTCGTGAGTTGAAGGAACCTTTTGATGTGGTCATGAGGATAATCAATGGTACGTCCCAAGAATGGTTGAGCAGAGACCATTTGAATAAAGCCTGATTTGAGCTCAAAGTTGTTGGCTCCAATCGCGGGTATGACAATAGCATCGTGATTGCCCTCTACATGTGTTTGCAAAAGTTCGATCATAGGCGATTGTCTGGTAGAGGTTCATTGTTGTTATTATTCATGTTGTTTTGAGGTGGATTATTATTGTTGTTGTGTACATCGGCCATGTCTAAGTTATCGAGAGTCTCGGGCTCGGGATAAGACGTTGATCGAGTGCGCATACACCTGCAAAAGAACTAACAAAGCAGAAATATTTTTGGTTTTTTATGTTTTTTAATTTTTTTGTATTTTTGAAAATTATATTTTTTAGGGTTTTTGAAAATTTTAAAGCAAGGAAAATAACGTTCAAAGATGAACGAATCCCAAAATCCAACGCGTCTCTCACTTAAAACCTTTAATCTTAACGAAAAGAGCCGGCAGCGGCGCCATTTAATACTCGATTTTTAGCTAAGTATAAAATCTTATCGTCCGATCTCTTCGAATTTATTATTGGTAGAAAGTGTGACTCAATTGTTCTTGGTGGATTAAGAAAGTGGTTTGGTTATCTATTTTAAACTAATAGCAAATATGAAAGTGTCGTTGAGTAAAGTAAAAGCTTTAAAAATTAAACAAACATAACGAGTTAAAAATAAATGATTGAAAACTTAAAGACAAGATTAGAAAAACACTTGAAAACTTAATGAATCTAAAACTTGAAAACTATGTAAAAACAAGAAATTAAGTCTGTCGGAATCCCTGGTCGGAATCCCGTCGGAAAGATTAATCGGAATGTCTAAAAAATGATTCAATCGGAATGTTGGAAAACAGCACTAATCGGAATATGGCAAACAAGACTCTCGTCGGAATAAGGCCAAATCGGAATGCTTGAAAACAAAACCAATCGGGATATCCAATAAGTCCCTAGTCGGAATGATGGTGTAATCGGAATGTTAATAGAAACTTGCTGTCGGAATATTGTGAAACTGTCCCAATCAGAATGTCTCACAAACCATCCACAATCAGAATGTTAAACCCTAATCCGATCAAGGTGATCGGAATGATGGTGCAGTAATCGGAAAACCACAAACCCTTTTCCGATCTAATGATCGGAATAAAGAGGGCCAATCAGAATGTGAAATCGGAAAAGGGTTTAAACCTTTTCTGATGACCTCGTGATTCGTAAATAAGCAAAGTGATAAGCTATGTTTGATAAGCTAACACCAAAACTCACCAAATCAGCAATGAAATAAACTAAATAAGCTCGAATAAAAACTTTTCCAACTTAAAATAAGCAATCTTTTAAATCAAACCATAAAAAGATGAAACTTTTTAAGAAAACTTTTAAAAAGTAAATAAGCTAAACATACAAATAAGCCAATAAGCACAAGGATCTTAAAGCTTAACCGTTTGAAAGCTTATGTAGGAATAAAAAGATTAACTTTTTAAGCACGAAAACATCAAGATCAACACGGATCATAAATATTTCGCACCAAAAGTAAACTAAAATCAAGAAAGGTAGAAAGAGATTAATGAACAAAAAGCTTAACTTGAATTTGATTAATGAAATCAAAAATACAAAAAGCTTAATCTTGAAAGAATAAAAGAAAGAAAAGATGAAAACTTAGTGAGAGAAAGTTTGGAACTTTCTCTCTCTAAAAACTAGAAAGGAAAAATAAAAATAAAAAAATAAACTAGCTAACTCTAACCAACCCTCCTAAATGTGTTTAGGAGGATATTTATAGGAAAATGGGGAGGTGCATGTGTTGCCTCCTGTTTCTTTCTTTCTTCACGTCTTCTCGACTCGATTTAATTCTTTGTCTTTTCTCGACGTCGTCTCGGTATTTGAACTTGTCTTAATAATTTTCTTCTTTAATTTAGACTTGAGTTCTTCGACTTCATTAAACTTCCGTCTTTAGACTTTTTCTTCGATAAATCTTCAGAATAGGTCTTGGACATCCGTTCTTTAAGCACTCTTGATCTCTTGACTTCGTCTTTTCTCGTTTTTCTTCGATAAAAGCCCGTGAAAGCCCGTGTTTTCTTCCTTTTTCATCTTTTGGTCCTAAAACACAATAAAAACACAAACCACGCATAATTCCGACTTTTATGACAGAAAATACACGTTTTGGTCATGTTATTATTGGAAATAAGTGGTAAAAGGATAAGTGTTTTCACACTTATTACCTGTTAGGAACGGTGAATGACTTCTGTAATCACAAGTCTATTCACAGAGAGACTCTAGATAAATCACACAGTATAAGTGTGGAATAAAGATACTATGAACACGCAGAACATAATAACTATAACGACTTGATCCTTTACAAAGGATTTCTAATATTAATATAAACTAGAATAATGTTTGATGAAGGTGTCTAGAACCCTTCTGCCTAAGGTTCCTTTTATACTAAAAGGAAACCCTAATACATCATTAAACCAAAACGTGTAAAACTGTTATGCATATCCTTTCCTAACGTATCTCATGCATATCCTAACAGAATACTCTAAATAATAAAGTTTGACTTTCTAAAGACCAGGAGCACGTGTTGCTCCTACTACTACTAGGACCAGAGGAACTACATACCTCCTAGTCTACCTATTATAACTAACTATTCCAAAGGTCCTAACATAAACGATCACGTAATTATTTGAACATGGAAAGGTTACAGGTTTCCCCTTGGACATCCTATAGGCCGCGACTACACAAGGAACAAAGGAGAAAATGGGCTTTGGCACATGACCAACCAAATACATGTTAAGTAAAACTCCAGGGAAACACATCATAATTCTAGGTTTAACAAAAAGCTCTCTTGCCTCCTTTTGTGTCTATTGCTGCCGGCCACCATAAACCACAAGAAAAAACCGGACAATTTTCTTGGTTAATCATTCGTGTGTACGTGATCGTGTTCATAGCTTTTCTTTCCACGTGTTCGGTAAATCAAACACCTTTTTCTTTTCTTTTTATTTCTTTATTGTATTCATGTTTTATTTTAATTAATCTTATAAACATGTAATAAAACAAGTGGATTAATTAAATCATGATTAAAAGGGGTGTTTGGTGTTGTTTTAGGCTAGCCGAGACACAACCGAGAGTCGGTAAATACTCCTTCGTACTACGACATCTTCTTTCTAGCTATGCTTTCAGTACTACGACATACTTCTTTTTTATATTTGTAACATATCTCGAAGAGTCGGTAAATACTCCTTCGTCATCTTCACTTGATCTCCCCCACCTTCAATATAAATAATTCGATCAGGTGTCCCTAACCACCACAGACTGTTCAACAATAATATCAGAAGGTAAAATCAATAAAAACATGCATCAAAAATCAGCTCCAATGTAACCACGCATCAAAAAGTAAAAGTAATGAACCTTAAAATCAATAAAGATTCAGTTTTTATAATCAAACAAGAAAAAACAAATTTGTCCCAAAGCTTACAGAAAGATCAAATGCGTCTGGAAGCTTAATATCATAAACCAACATTTCTTAGTTTGTTCAAAAAAATGTTCATTTCCAAATAAGATTACAAAATTTACGATATACAACGACATGATCCCGAGGAACGGTGTAACTATTGCACTTTCCTTGACTTGGCCACTACCAGGTGCTACTCACTTAATCCTTATTTACCTTTTTTATATTTTCATACAATTATTAAACACTAATCAGTGTAAAAACAATAGAAACCAAAAAAAAAAGATCAGTTATACATGCGCTAAAGAAAACGGAAACAGGCTTCCCATGAGTGGCCTCCCATCACACTCAAAACTCAGCATATATTTCCCTCTTTTTTGAAACACATAAGTTACCGTATAGCTCCCATCACCCATATCCAAAACAATCCCTTCTTGGTCACACTAAACACTCACACACGAAGATGGTCACACGCAGTTCCACCAGCAACATCAGTCCCGGTAGCCATTAATATGTAGAATTTTATTAAAGTGAAAGATCGTCTCGACTCGATTTGAATTGACCATGGTCGAAAGTGTGACTCAGTTGTTCTTGGTGTAAAAAGAAATTGTCGTTGAGCTATTTTAAAATAAAAATGAAAGCTTGAAAACATTAAACTAAAAATAAAGGAAATTAAACAACTTTAAAACTTAATAAAAAATAAAGTTAAAATTACACTAAAATAAAACAGTTAAAATTAACTTCTTCGGAATAAAACCATTTTCGGAATAAAATGCTTTTTTTGGAATAAACTGGATCTTCGAAATAAAAATGATATTCTAAATAACCTATCTTCGGAAAAACCAAGATTTTCGGAATAAAATCAAAGAAATTCAGATAAAACAACTAATTCGGAAAAAATGCACTATCTTCGGAAAAATCTAAATGTTCGGATAAAAGGGGTTTTCAGATAAAATAGTATATTCGGAATAAAAGGGATATTAGGAATAACTGCTTGATTTCGGATAAAAAAAGGAATTCGGATAAAACTGCTTTTTCGGAATAAAGGCCAATTTCGGATAAATCACAATATTCGGATAAAATCGAATTCGGATAAAATTGCTATATTCGGGTTTTTAAAACCCTTTTCCGAAAATGAGACACAGATATAAAAAATACAGTAACAGTAGATCCCAAAAACAGGGAACCAAAAATCAAAATAAGCAAATATCGAATAAGCACTAATTCAAACAAGCACTTAACCAAAAATTTAACCAAACTAATTTTTAGAAAAAGCAAATAAGCCACAAATCAAAAACTTTTAAAATACTAAATAATCAAAATATTTATAATCAACTTTTTATAAAAATATTAATCTACCAAATCAACTTATTTAAAAATAAGCAATAAGCACAATAATCTAAAACATAAAACACATGAAAGTCAATAAGCACAATCAAACAAACACATCAATCAAATAAAGAACAAGATTAAACAAACTACATGATTATCTAAATCAAACAAGAGATTAAAAACAAGAAAGATAGGATGAGAATGATTATGAAAAACTTGAAATTAAGATGAAGATTAAAGATTCAAATACAAGATTAATATGAAAAACTTGAAAACATGAAAGTAAATCTAGAGAGAGAGTTATTTAATCTACTCCTAAAACTTGAAAAATAAACTAATTAACTAACTAAAAATCTAACTAACACCTCCTAATGAAGGATTAGGAGGGTATTTATAGGAGGAGGGGAGGATCTTGTTGCTTCTCTCTTTCTCTTTGTCTTTTTGTCTTTTAATTTCTTCGTCTTTCTCGACTTTGTCTCGGGATTTGTCGAATGATAAAATGAACTTGTCTTTTATTTTTTTTCTATTATTAGACTTGGTTCTTCGACTTCATTGAACTTCCATCTTTAGACTTTTTCTTCGATAATCTTCAGAATAGGCCTTTGACTTCCGTTCTTTTTGCACTCTTGATCTTTTGACTTCGCCTTTTGTCATTTTCTTCGATAAAAGCCCGTGAAAGCCAGTGTTTTCTTCCTTTTTAATATTTTGGTCCTAAAACACAACAAAAACACAAACCACGCATAATTCTGACTTTTCCGACATCAAATACACGTTTTGGTCTTGTTTTTATTATAATTAAGTGGAAAAAGGATAAGTGTTTTCACACTTATTAAATCCCCTACACTTGACCATTGCATTGCCCTCATGCAATGCATTAGTTACAAAGCAAGATTTACATTCTCCATCATAATTAACCCACCTTGGCTTTTATTAAATACTAGACACTAAGGAAACTAAAAAGATAGAAAATTACAACATATTTAAAGGACGAAACAAGTAAAGATATCTAAGACTTACATTAGGGCTTTTGGTGTCATGAATGTTTATCACCCTCAAGTTTCACGTTCCCCATACGAAGCTTAAAAACGAGATCACTGTTATTATAAGTTAGTAAAGCTAACACTTACTCATGTGGCTCAATTAATCACTTAGACCCCCTTATTCCCAGGTGTATCTCTTATATTTTATTGTTGTCTTGAATGATCACGAGGATGCATTGTTGACTTATTTCGATAGTTTATTGAGGCTGAAAATAAAAGTAGGACGATTTAATCAATAGTTAGCTAAAGGACAAAATCTTTTAAAACTGCTTCTCGAAACCTCATAAAATTCATATCGTGGCATAACTCGTTTCACGATTTGAGACCTTGCTCGGATCGATATTTGGCATTGACTTCATACTTCGAATCTTGAGAGACGTTCTTGAAACAATGGTCTTCTCTTCATAATAGGAATTTCTTCACTTGAAGTTTTTGAGAGATTCTTCAAACTTGGACCACGACTTCTTCATTTTTCTCCAATCTTTATTTGGGATTTTGATATACAACGATCCACCTCCTTTTAGGACTTGGATCTATTTATCCTCATACCTTATTAGGGTCTTTTCGGATAGACTTCTCCATGATATTTAGGGGAGTATTTGCTTTTCGTCGTGTGTCTCGATCCTTCATATTGATTTTTGATAAATGATTCTTCACATCACTTTGGATCTTTAGCAACAAAATGTAGCCCTCATGCCTTGTTAGGGCCTTTTTGGACTCACCAATCTTCGCATCCCGCTTTAATAAGTTATGCCTTGGCTATGAACTCTAATTAATACCGAGCAACTTTTAAATGATCTTGTGCTAAAACTAAGTAACTTTTCAAATCGTACGACCTTACTTATTGCAAATATTTATTAACAAGCAATGGGAGAAAAAGCTCATAATTAACTCACGTAAATTCATGAAAGAATACAAAACTTATAATTGACTCTATCATCTCTCGTTCTCCATAATTTAAAATCTCAAGGAATGAGACTCGTGGATACTTAGTTTATTAAATCAAAGTTTTGGGTTTTCAAGTCATCTATAGGATCTTGTAACTTCTTAGACTTTTTCAAGTTTATAATTTGCATTTTAAAGTTCCCTTGATAAACGACTTTCTAGGATCAATTATAGGAACTTGCGAAAAGATCTTGTTCTTAAACCCGTATGAGTTAAGACTTTCACGTTTTAAAGTTCCCTATATAAAAGTCTTGCAAAACTTAATTTAAACACGTTAAGGATACTAGCTAGAGTACACTCAAATAAGTAAACTCGGGTTGAGTCAAAAGATTCATGACGGACCTAATATATCAAAGACATATAAACTTATTAAAACCATTTTATTAAAATTTATTCTAGCAAAAATAACGATAACAAAGGAAAATACTACTAGGCCAAATAGATTAAAAATTTTGAAAAATGTCAAAAAATCAATTTTCGGATAAAATGAGGACATATTCATGGAAAAACCCACTTAACTTCGATAGAAGTCCCCCTACACTTAAGATAAACATTTTCCTCAATGTTTAAGCATGTGGGAGTAAACTCGCCTACACTTAGGACATTGTGCACTTTGTTTAAATCTTGCTAAGGAAGAGACAACTAAAGTGATTCCTATTTGAATATTAAAGAATATAAATAGTGAATCAAAAGAGTTTAGGATAGAACCGGGAAGACGGGAACACGGAATCACGGGTTGTCAAAAGTCATCAAAAGTGGAACTTTGAAAGCTCGAATCCCTACACATCATAAGAAAGAAAACAACAAACACATACTAGGGTCTCCCCCTACACTTATTATAAAAAGCGGATAAAAAGGATAGATCATCGGGTTACCTCCCGAGAAGCGCTTGTTTTTGTTCACCGAGTCGTGAGCCTGACTCGGCCTTGATTACAATGGTAAGAACCTTGAAGAACATCCACCGGGGTCAAATACATGGTTTTCATCCAACAAATAACACAAGATTAAGGTGAAGAACACAAGCCAAAGAAGAGTAGGTGAGGTTCCCTTAAGCAAAGATTTAGCACGGTGGTAGAAGATATGATGAAGTGAAAGCATAGCTCCATAGTTTCCAAAAGTCTTTCCTTTTATTTCATCAGATGGATACTGAGATGCCTTAAAAACTTTGATACCCAGATCGAACACCTTTTCCTTTATGGGAAAATAAGAACAACACTCAGTATACCTTGAAGATTCGCCCATAAAACGCACAATCTCATCCGAAGAAGGTGGAAAGAGAGGTGTCAAGACATAGGTACTACGGATGTTGGTGTCGTCCGGTTTCTTCTCCTTTGAAACGGGTTACTTAACATCCAAAGGAGGGTAGAGACCATAATCAAAATCCAAAGGAGGAGTATCATGCTCATTAGGAAAGTATGTATTGAGAAAGGTGACGAAATCTTCCTCAAATGAGTAACCCTCTAAGGTATCAAGAGTGTTTAGTGGAGGATCCTCATCATAAATTGGAGCAAGATCATCATTAGAAGACATATCATTTGAAGAATCACTCGAAAGAGTGTCAACATCATCAAAGTCATCATAAGTTGGCATGCCTTCATACTCTTAAGTAAGATCATCATAATCATCCAAATCAGAAGTAGAATCATCATCATATTCATCATAAATTAGTGGAGAATCATAAATTTGTGGGCATCCAAATTGGAGAAAGAATCATCATCATATTCGTCCACATGGTCTTGAAAAAGTGGATTATCATAGCAAGTCTCGAAAAGATGATTGTCATGTAGCACAAGATCATCAAGCTTTGTACTTTCCAAAGTAGTAGTAAACTCGTCTTGAAGCAAATCAATCATTTTCACTGATTCTTTTCCATTTGATTTGCTTGTAATCTTCCCCATCTTAAAACTTTTTTGATCATTCCCGACCCTTAGAATTAATTCACCTTCGGTCACATCGACTAAAGCTTTTCCTGTTCTCAAGAATGGTCGTCCAAGTATTAACAGAATACGAGGATCCATTTCATAATCAACAACAACCAAATCGACCGGAAAAGTGAAGGTACCAACTTTAACAAAAACATCTTTGGCAATACCAATAGGGTAAGCGAGAGTTCGATTTGCTAGCTCAAGAGTCATCCGTGTTGGTGTAAGATCGGGTAATGATAACTTCTTCCAAACACTTAATGGCATTAAATTGATACTTGCCCCGAGATCGGCTAAGGCAGTAAATTCTTCAACTTTGTTAAATGTACAAGGTAGCACAAAACGACCGGGATCTCCAAGTTTTTCCGGAAGTTCTTTAAGAAGGAATACAGAACAATTTTCATTCAATCGAGTATTAACAAATTCGGCCATCTTCTCCTTCTACCTAAGAAACTCCTTGAATGCTTTGACAAATTTCGGAATTTGGACAAGTGCCTCAACAAGGCTAATGTTTTCATTTGGGAGATCATCTTCAAATAAGAAGTAACTTGAGCATCCTCTTTAGTGAGCAATTTGCACTTGTCTAATCGAGAAGGATAAGGGATATTGGGTTTAGGTGGTGCAGGTGTAGAATGTGAAGGTTGAGATGTTGATGGTTGAGAGGGTGAAGGGTTTTTCTTTGGTACTTCTTCAGTAAGAGGTGGAGACGGTAATGGAGAACTAGTACTAGGCGTGGTAGTAGGAGGGATAAATGGGGGTGGAGGAGGTGGAGTAACGGGAGGAGGGGTAGAAGGTCCTACTATAGTTGCTCCATTGCGTGTAGTAATAGCACTCACATTAGCTCTAGGGTTTGTTTCGGTTGTAGAAGGAAGAGCATCTTGGGGACGTATGGTTTGAAACATTTGAACGAATTTCCTATCCGTGGACTCTTGCATTTCTTACATGGTTCGCTCATGATCGGTTAATTTTTGTAGAATCAAGTCCATGTTCGGATGAGGTAGATTGAACCCTAGTTGTTGAAAACCTTGGTTTGGGTTGGTTGTATGGTTGAAAACCTTGAGGATTGAAACCTTGGTTTTGAAAGCCTTAATTTTGCATTGGATGATTCCCTTGATTAGCATTGTAACCCCTCACATTTGTATTTTGTTGAAAATTTGCTCTTGGTGGCCCTTGGTTGTTTTGGGTGGGTGGGTGTGGTCTTTGTTGAAAACCGGGTGGAGCCAAGTAATTAGTCGAGTTATAGGATAAGTGATTAACATCGACATTAGGCTTGAAATGAACCCTCTCCGTGTTGTTGTAAGCATACACTTCCCCGTGATATTGATCATAAGCTTTATCACAATTCGCATAAGAGTGTGGCCCACCACAAGTTTCACAAGTAATATTGAGAGCATGGGCATGTTGATTTGGAGGGTTATCTCTTATAACAAGTTGTTTTACTGCTGAAGTAAGTTCCTTAAGATGACTGGTCAACTCACTCTCACTGGCACTAGCCATAGTAGCCTTAACACTCTTGGTTTGGACTTTGGCTTTGTTTTCTATGATTGCCCAAGCCTCATTCATAGATTTAACAAAAATATTAACCCCCCCCCCCCCCCCCCCCGAAGCACTATTTAGTGAATCTTGGACATTCAAATTTAATCCATTATAAAAAGTATTAATTTGATGTACCTTTATAAAACCGTGTTGTGGACACTTTCTTAAAAGTTCCTTTAAACGATCCCAAGATTCACTAAACGTCTCACGTACTTTTGTTCAAAATTAATGATGTCATTCCGCAAAGCGGTAGTACGTGAGGGTGGGAAAAAGTAATTGATAAATTTGGTCTCAAGGTCCGCCCATGTTGTAATACTTTGGGGTGGTTCCTTATCAAGCCAAGTCCGAGCTTATCCCTCGAGGGAGAAAGGAAAGAGGAGCAAACGAATTGCCTCTTGTGAGGCACCATTGTATTTCACGGTATTGGTTAAGTGAACAAACCTTTTGATGTGATCGTGCGGATCATCATGAGTACGGCCTAAGAAAGGTGTTGCGGAAACCATTTGTATAAAACTGGTCTTGAGCTCGAAGTTATTTGCATCAATAGCTGGTACCACAATCGCATCTTCATTGCCTTCAACATATGATTGCAAGAGCTCGATCATTGGACGGTTATCCATTGTGTAACAACAGGAGGCTCGATGATAGCGGCTTGTATGGATTTCCTTTTGCGTGAACGGGTACGCATACACCTACAAAAGAAAAATATAGCAAAGAAATAGAAGAAATAAAGTTAACGTGAAAAGAAAATATTTTTGGTGCAAAATCTTTGAAAAAGAAATGCTTTTAATAATTTTTTAAATGTTTTTGGATTTTTTGAAATTTTTGATTTTTTTGGATTTTTGAAATTTTTTAGAAAATTAAGCTAGAAAAATAACGTTCAGAAGTGAACGGATCCCAAAATCCAACGCGTCTCTCACAAAAAATCGTTAATCTTCACGAAAAGAGCCGGCAGCGGCGCCATTTTAATATGTAGAATTTTATTAAAGTGAAAGATCGTCTCGACTCGATTCGAATTGACCACGGTTAAAAGTGTGGCTCAGTTGTTCTTGGTGTAAAAAGCAATTGTCGTTGAGCTATTTTTAAAATGAAAATGAAAGCTTGAACAGATTAAACTAAAAATAAAGGAAATTAAGCAACTTTAAAACTTAATAAAAAATAAAGTTAAAATTACACTAAAATAAAACAGTTAAAGTTAACTTCTTCGGAGTAAAACCATTTTCGGAATAAAATGCTTTTTCGGAATAAACTGGATCTTCGGAATAAAAAGGATTTTCTGAATATAACCTATCTTCGGGAAAACAAAGATTTTTGGAATAAAAACAAAGAAATTCGGATAAAACAACTAATTCGGAAAAAAATGCACTATTTTCGGAAAAATCTATATATTCAGACAAAAGGGATTTTCGTATAAAATAGTATATTCGGAATAACTGCTTGATTTCGGATAAATGGCTGAAATTCGGATAAATCTACCTTTTTCGGAAAATGGAACAAATTCGGATAATACTGCTTTTTCGGAATAAAGGCCAATTTCGGTAAATCACAATATTCAGATAAAATCGAATACGGATAAAAGTGCTATATTCGGGTTTTTAAAACCCTTTTCCGAAAATGAGACCCAGATATAAAAATACAGTAACAGTAGATCCTAAAAACAGGGAACCAAAAATCAAAATAAGCAAATATCGAATAAGCAATAATTCAAATAAGTACTTAACCAAAAAATTAACAAAACTAATTTTTAGAAAAAGCAAATAAGCCACAAATCAAAAACTTTTAAAATACTAAATAATCAAAATATTTATAATCAACTTTTTATAAAAATGTTAATCTACCAAATCAACTTATTTAAAAATAAGAAAAACATAAAAATAAGCAATAAGCACAATAATCTAAAACATCAAACACATGAAAGTCAATAAGCACAATCAAACAAACACATTAATCAAACAAAGAACAAGATTAAAGAAACTACACGATTATCTAAATCAAACAAGAGATTAAAAACAAGAAAGGTAGGATGAGAATGATTATGAAAAACTTGAAATTAAGATGAAGATTAAAGATTCAAATACAAGATTAATATGAAAAACTTGAAAACATGAAAGTAAATCTAGAGAGAGAAAGTTATTTAATCTACTCCTAAAACTTGAAAAAAAACTAATTAACTAACTAAAAATCTAACGAACACCTCCTAATAAAGGATTAGGAGGATATTTATAGGAGGAGGGGAGGAGTGATGTTGCTTCTCTCTTTCACTTTGTCTTTTCGTCTTTTAATTTCTTCGTCTTTCTCGACTTTGTCTCGGGATTTGTCGAATGATAAAATGAACTTGTCTTCTAATTTAATTCTATTATTAGACTTGGTTCTTCGACTTCATTAAACTTTCGTCTTTAGAATTTTTCTTCGATAAATATTCAGAATAGGTCTTTGACTTCCGTTCTTTTTGCACTCTTGATCTTTTGACTTCGTCTTTTGTCTTTTTCTTCGATAAAAGCCCGTGAAAGCCAGTGTTTTCTTCCTTTTTAATATTTTGGTCCTAAAACACAACAAAAACAAAAACCACGCATAATTCCGACTTTTACGACATCAAATACACGTTTTGGTCTTGTTTTTATTATAATTAAGTGGCAAAAGGATAAGTGTTTTCACACTTATTAAATCCCCTACACTTGACCATTGCATTGCCCTCATGCAATGCATTAGTTACAAAGCAAGATTTACATTCTCCATCATAATTAACCCACCTTGGCCTTTATTAAATACTAGACACTAAGGAAACTAAAAAGATAGAAAATTACAACATATTTAAAGGACGAAACAAGTAAAGACATCTAAGACTTACATTAGGGCTTTTGGTGTCATGAATGTTTATCACCCTCAAGTTTCACGTTCCCCATACGAAGCTTAAAAACGAGATCATTGTTATTATAGGTTAGTAAAGCTAACACTTACTCATGTGGCTCAATTAATCACTTAGACCCCCTTATTCCCAGGTGTATCTCTTATATTTTATTGTTGTCTTGAATGATCACGAGGATGCATTGTTGACTTATTTCGATAGTTTATTGAGGCTGAAAATAAAAGTAGGACGATTTAATCAATAGTTAGCTAAAGGACAAAATCTTTTAAAACTGCTTCTCGAAACCTCATAAAATTCATATCTTGGCATAACTCGTTTCACGATTTGAGACCTTTCTCGGATCGATATTTGGCATTGACTTCATACTTTGAATCTTGAGCGACGTTCTTGAAATAATGGTCTTCTCTTCATAATAGGAATTTCTTCACTTGAAGTTTTTGAGAGATTCTTCAAACTTGGACCACGACTTCTTAATTTTTCTCCAATCTTTATTTGGGATTTTGATATACAACGATCCGCCTCCTTTTAGGACTTGGATCTATTTATCCTCATACCTTATTAGGGTCTTTTCGGATAGACTTCTCCATGATCTTTAGGGGAGTATTTGCTTTTCGTCGTGTGTCTCGATCCTTCATATTGATTTTTGATAAATGATTCTTCACATCACTTTGGATCTTTAGCAACAAAATGCAGCCCTCATGCCTTGTTAGGGCCTTTTCGGACTCGCCAATCTTCGCATCCCGCTTCAATAAGTTATGCCTTGGCTATGAACTCTAATTAATACCGAGCAACTTTTAAATGATCTTGTGCTAAAACTAAGTAACTTTTCAAATCGTACGACCTTACTTATTGCAAATATTTATTAACAAGCGATGGGAGAAAAAGCTCATAATTAACTCACGTAAATTCATGAAAGAATACAAAACTTATAATTGACTCTATCATCTCTCATTCTCCATAATTTAAAATCTCAAGGAATGAGACTCGTGGATGCTTAGTTTATTAAATCAAAGTTTTGGGTTTTCAAGTCATCTATAGGATCTTGCAACTTCTTAGACTTTTTCAAGTTTAGAATTTGCATTTTAAAGTTCCCTTGATAAACGACTTTCTAGGATCAATTATAGGAACTTGCGAAAAGATCTTGTTCTTAAACCCGTATGAGTTAAGACTTTCACGTTTTGAAGTTCCCTATATAAAAGTCTTGCAAAACTTAATTTAAACACGTTAAGGATACTAGCTAGAGTACACTCAGATAAGTAAACTCGGGTTGAGTCAAAAGATTCATGACGGACCTAATATATCAAAGACATCTAAACTTATTAAAACCATTTTATTAAAATTTATTCTAGCAAAAATAACGATAACAAAGGAAAATACTACTAGGCCAAATAGATTAAAAATTTTGAAAAATGTCAAAAAATCAATTTTCGGATAAAATGAGGACATATTCATGGAAAAACCCACTTAACTTCGATAGAAGTCCCCCCTACACTTAAGATAAACATTTTCCTCAATGTTTAAGCATGTGGGAGTAAACTCGCCTACACTTAGAACATTGTGCACTTTGTTTAAATCTTGCTAAGGAGGAGACAACTAAAGTGATTCCTATTTGAATATTAAAGAATATAAAATAGTGAATCAAAAGAGTTTAGGATAGAACCGGGAAGACGGGAACACGGAATCACGGGTTGTCAAAAGTCATCAAAAGTGGAACTTTGAAAGCTCGAATCCCTACACATCATAAGAAAGAAAACAACAAACACATACTAGGGTCTCCCCCTACACTTATTATAAAAAGCGGATAAAAAGGATAGATCATCGGGTTACCTCCCGAGAAGCGCTTGTTTTTGTTCACCGAGTCGTGAGCCTGACTCGGCCTTGATTACAATGGTAAGAACCTTGAAGAACATCTATCGGGGTCAAATACATGGTTTTCATCCAACAAATAGCACAAGATTAAGGTGAAGAACACAAGCCAAAGAAGAGTAGGTGAGGTTCCCTTAAGCAAAGATTTAGCACGGTGGTAGAAGATATGATGAAGTGAAAGCATAGCTCCATAGTTTCCAAAAGTATTTCCTTTTATTTTATTAGACGGATACTGAGATGGCTTAAAAACTTTGATACCCAGATCGAACACCTTTTCCTTTAGGGGAAAATAAGAATGACACTCAATAGACCTTGAAAACTCGCCCATAAAACGCACAATCTCATCCGAAGAAGGTGGAAATAGAGGTGTCAAGACATAGGTACTACGGATGTTGTTGTCGTCCGGTTTCTTCTCCTTTGAAACGGGTTTCTTAACATCCGAAGGAGGGTAGAGACCATAATCAAAATCCAAAGGAGGAGTATCATGCTCATTAGGAAAGTATGTATTGAGAAAGGTGGCGAAATCTTCCTCAAATGAGTAACCCTCTAAGGTATCAAGAGTGTTTAGTGGAGGATCCTCATCATAAATTGGAGCAATATCATCATTAGGAGACATATCATTTGAAGAATCACTCGAAAGAATGTCAACATCATCAAAGTCATCATAACTTGTCATGCATTCATACTCTAAAGTAAGATCATCATAATCGTCCAAATCAGAAGTAGAATCATCATCATATTCATCATAAATTGGTGGAGAATCATAAATTTGTGGGGCATCCAAATTGGAGAAAGAATCATCATCATATTCGTCCACATGGTCTTGAAAAAGTGGATTATCATAGCAAGTCTCGAAAAGAGGATTGTCATGTAGCACAAGATCATCAAGCTTTGTACTTTCCAAAGTAGTAGTAAACTCTTCTTGAAGCACATCAATCATTTTCTCTGATTCTTTTCCATTTGATGTGCTTGTAATCTTCCCCATCTTAGAAACTTTTTGATCATTCCCGACCCTTAGAATTAATTCACCTTCATCCACATCGACTAAAGCTTTTCCTGTTCTCAAGAATGATCGTCCAAGTATTAACGGAATACGAGGATCCATTTCATAATCGACAACAACAAAATCGATCGGAAAAATGAAGGTACCAACGTTAACAAAAACATCTTCGGCAATACCAACGGGGTAAGCGAGAGTTCGATTTGCTAGCTCAAGAGTCATCCGTGTTGGTGTAAGATCGGGTAATGATAACTTCTTCCAAACACTTAATGGCATTAAATTGATACTTGCCCCGAGATTGGCTAAGGCAGTAAATTCTTCAACTTTGTTAAATGTACAAGGTAGCACAAAACGACCGGGATCTCCAAGTTTTTCTGGAAGTTCTTTAAGAATGACTACAGAACAATTTTCATTCAATCGAGTATTAACAAACTCGACCATCTTCTCCTTCTTACTAAGAAACTCTTTGAATGCTTTGACAAATTTCGGCATTTGGACAAGTGCTTCAAGAAGGCTAATGTTAAAGTTCATTTGGGAGATCATCTTCAAATAAGAAGTAACTTGAGCATCCTCTTTAGTGAGCAATTTACACTTGTCTAATCGAGAAGGATAAGGGATATTGGGTTTAGGTGGTGTAGGTGTAGAAGGTGAAGGTTTAGATGTTGATGGTTGAGAGGGTGAAGGGTTTTTCTTTGGTACTTCTTCAGTAAGAGGTGGAGACGGTAATGGATAACTAGTACTAAGCGTGGTAGTAGGAGGGATAAATGGGGGTGGAGGAGGTGTAGATGGAGTAACGGGAGGAGGGGTAGAAGGTCCTACTATAGTTGCTCCATTGCGTGTAGTAATAGCACTCACATTAGCTCTAGGGTTTGTTTCAGTTGTAGAAGGAAGAGAACCTTGGGGACGAAGGGTCTGAAACTTTTGAACAAATTTCATATCCGTGGACTCTTGCATTTCTTTCATGGTTCGCTCATGATCTGTTAATTTTTTTAGAATCAAGTCCATGTGCGGATGAGGTAGATTGAACCCTTGTTGTTGAAACCCTTGGTTTGGGTTGGTTATATGGTTGAAAACCTTGAGGATCGAAACCTTGGTTTTGAAAGCCATGATTTTGCATTGGATAATTCCCTTGATTAGCATTGTAACCCCTCACATTTGTATTTTGTTGAAAATTTGCTCTTGGTGGCCCTTGGTTGTTTTGGGTGGGTGGGTGTGGTCTTTGTTGAAAACCGGGTGGAGCCAAGTAATTAGTCGAGTAATAGGACAAGTGATTAACATCGACATTAGGCCTGAAATGAACCCTCTCCGTGTTGCTGTAAGCATACACTTCCCCGTGAGATTGATCATAAGCTTTATCACAATTTGCATAAGAGTGTGGCCCACCATAAGTTTCACAAGTAATATTGAGAGTATGGGCATGTTGATTAGGAGGGTTATCTCTTAAAACAAGTTGTTTTACTGTTGAAGTAAGTTCCTTAAGATGATTGGTAAACTCACTCTCACTGGCACTAGCCAAAGTAGCCTTAACACTCTTGGTTTGGACTTTGGATTTGTTTTCTATGATTGCCCAAGCCTCATTCATAGATTTAACAAGATTATTACCTCCTGAAGCACTATTTAGTGAATCTTGGTCATTCAAACTTAATCCATTATAAAAGGTATTAATTTGATGTACCTTTGTAAAACCGTGTTGTGGACACTTTCTTAAAAGTTCCTTAAAACGATCCTAAGATTCACTAAATGTCTCACCGTACTTTTGTTCAAAATTAATGATGTCATTCCGCAAAGAGGTAGTACGTGAGGGTGGGAAAAAGTAATTGATAAATTTGGTCTCAAGGTCCGCCCATGTTGTAATACTTTGGGGTGGTTCCTTATCAAGCCAAGTCCGGGCTTGTCCCTCGAGGGAGAAAGGAAAGAGGAGCAAACGAATTGCCTATTTTGAGACACCATTGTAATTCACGGTATTAGTTAAGTGAACAAACCTTTTGATGTGATCGTGCGGATCATCATGAGTACGGCCTAAGAAAGGTGTTGCGGAAACCATTTGTATAAAACCGGTCTTGAGCTCGAAGTTATTTGCATCAATAGCCGGTACCACAATCGCATCTTCATTGCCTTCAACGTGTGATTGCAAGAGCTCGATCATTGGACAGTTATCCATTGTGTTAACAACAGGAGGCTCGATGATAGCGGCTTGTATGGATTTCCTTTTGCGTGAACGGGTACGCATACACCTACAAAAGAAAAATATAGCAAAGAAATAGAAGAAATAAAGTTAACGTGAAAATAAAATATTTTTGGAGCAAAATCTTTGAAAAAGAAATGTTTTTAATGATTTTTAAATGTTTTTAGATTTTTGGAAATTTTTGATTTTTTTGGATTTTTGAAATTTTTTAGAAAATTAAGCAAGAAAAATAACGTTCAAAAGTGAACGGATCTCAAAATCCAACGCGTCTCTCACTAAAAATCGTTAATCTTCACGAAAAGAGCTAGCAGCGACGCCATTTTAATATGAAGAACTTTATAATAGTGAAAGATCGTCGCGACTCGATTCGAATTGACCACGGTTGAAAGTGTGACTCAGTTGTTCTTGGTGTAAAAAGCAATTGTCGTTGAGCTATTTTAATATAAAAATGAAAGCTTGAAAAGATTAAACTAAAAATAAAGGAAATTAAGCAACTTTAATTATTACTATTTAATTAACCAGTTATTTAATTAATGAGCTATAACCATGACTTGTGTTATACTATTTAAACTTTAATTATTATTTATAATCGAGCTTATTTTTAATTATGGAAACTAACTATTTTTGAGAACTTACTATTTTTGAGAACTTCCTATTTTTAGAAACTTACTATTTATGGAAACATGTTATTTTTAGAAAGTTACTTAGTATTACAATACAAGTATTATAATACACTAATACATGAATAATACACAGTAGAACATCAAAATAATTACAGTTAACACGGTAAACAGTAAAACATGACAGAATACGTATAACAAGCTAATAACACACAGAACCAGTAAAACACATGTAATTCAGATAACTCATACACGTCCATATTTCTTATGTAGTGTTATCCGTCGAGGCGGATTAGTCTTCATCGTTTTCCTTAGCTTCTACTGGACATAAGTTACGGATTTCCCGTCCTTCAGTAAGGACAATCTCTTCCTTCATTAGGATTTCCCCTATACAGCCAACTGTTTTCCCCAGTAGTTCCAGATAAAATGCTTATGTTTATTAGTTACCTTAGCCATATACATGCATGACTAGTTTAACCTAGTTATGGAGGTACCATAACCATAACATTAGAGGCACTAGTGTTATGACTTCACCACGGCGGAGTGATAGCTCGTGGCGTTCCTTTCAGTTATTTGGCCATTATATTTATTATGTTATCATGTGGGGCGTATGGGTGCATCCTAGTTACATGTTTCAGTCAGGATTTCATGGTGAATGTGGTGTGTGCCTTGCATCCTTCACAAGGAGCTGATCCCTCCTACCCACTTACCAATTAATTAGAGGCATCCCCTCTAATTTGCATGACGAGGTCACCCCTCCAAGTATTCATGCACGTTGTTGACCTCATGACCTATATTGGCTTTTGGTACATTAACTAATACAGATTTTCATAAGTAACATAAGCTAAGTTTTCAGAACTAAAACCAGTTAACATGACAGACAACTAGGTTTTCCAGGACTTATTCATTTCTGCTGCTATTCATGCTTTATGCTCTTTATATGCTTTCATATTCTATGTCTTCCATGCTTTATTGTATATCCGTGCACTGAGCGTTATGCTCAGCCGTCTACTTTTCCATGTCCCCAAACAGTAGGTACCCAAGGACGCAAGTAGGAACTCTAGAGTATGTGCATTCGGATTGGAAGCTATCCGGCCTCTTTTACCTTATGCATTTATTCCTACTTTATCATACTTTACTTCTTTTGGACATTGTTTAATCCTTTCTATTTACAGTACTTAATATTGCTTGTGTGTGAGTTACTAGACTACCGATGGTTGATTCTGGTATTTCTATTTATGGTCATGAGTGTTTATACATTTACCTTGCATGCTTTGATGACACGCCATAATTTACTGTAGCATCATATCCTAACAAATGGGGTGTTACAATTATGGTATTAGAGCCCAAGGTTTCGACCTGTAGCTCTATAAAACATGACCTGTGACTTACAGGTAGTCACCAGTGTCTTCCTAGAACTGACAGTTGGTTTTCATGCATTCATTCATTTTCATTTTAATTCATGCATTCATATCATTGTAGCAGGTTTATGACAAAGTAATAGTTGGTACAGGACTGGCCCTATTTAGCCGCATGTGCTTTTATCAAAACTTTTAACTTTGAAACCGAGCCATAAGCATCCCCTTGCCATGTCTTTTGTTTTGAGTGAACTGACCATAGGCGTTCACTCTCGCGCATATAAAAGTTTTTATAAACTGCATCATGCATTTTTAAACTGTTCATGCATTATAAACTGCTTCATTGATTTATACATTGTTCATGCATTTTATGTCATCTCATTTCAGACTTATGATTTATGTTGCATTTTGTCTTTAAACTGTTAGATGGTGAACTCACGCAATACTCCAGATTTGGCAGCAGCCGTCAATGCAGCTCTACAAACCCTCCTTCCCCAACTTCGCAATGAAATCAGAGACGAAGTTCATGTGGAGTTCCAAGCTCATGGCAATCAGAACAAAAACAACAATCATCCACCTCCTCCTCCACCCGTTACTCTTATGACTTGGTTGGAGAGATTCAACGAACAGCGACCCCGTTCGTTTGAGCAGACTGACAGCCCCAACGAGGCTGAAGCTTGGATTTCACATTGAGAAGATTTTTGATGCAATGGGTTGTGACGGTGTTTTCAAGACAAGATTGGCTTGCTATAAGTTTGAAGGTGATGTGCTGCAGTGGTGGAAATCGGTCAAGCAGTCCAACAGTGGTGATAATTGGGTTGCACAGCTGACATGGGACCGGTTTAAGGAGCTCTTCTTTAATCAGTACTTTCCACATGCTAAGCAAGAGAAGCTTAAGAGGGACTACCACAACATTCGGCAGGTTGCTGGTGAAAACAACAACGAGTTCATGCAAATGTTTATCCGCTTGGCAGGATTTCTGGGTCCAGCCGCAGGAACTGCTGCGGAGCAGGCTGAGAAGTTTCGTTGGGCACTTCGCACTTCGGTCGCCAACAACTTGGTATGTGCTACTTTCACTACAGTGGCACAGGTGGCCGATGCAGCCCGTAAGCTCGAGATGCTTCAGGAACGAGAGGAATTTAGTGATGACAGAGCAGTGAAGAGGTATATTCAATCACCAATTGTAAACAATTCATTTCCATCAGTATTTTTCATTCATATAATCCTCTATTCAACGTTATATTCCAGGGAGAAGACTAACGAACGTAAGCCTGCGGTCGCTCAGCAGCAAGCATCTAAGGGAAGCGGTCAGACTAACGACCGTTCTGGTTTTGAGATGCGTGGCGGTAATGATAGTTACCGTAACAACGCTAACAACTCGAACAACAGCAGGTCCCTACATTAACCTTCTTCCATGTTAAACTATCTTATGTTATGGTATTCTGACACTCCAACGATTGATAATTCAGGAACAATGGTAATGGCAGGTCTCAGGACCGTAGGGGTTCACAGCCTAACCGTTCTACCTCATCTGGTAAATTTTACACCTTCTATGTAATCATTTTTATGTTCCACCATCATGTCTCATGCATGTAATCCTTAAACAGGCTCTCAGCTAACTAGGACGCCTGCTGGAGGATTCACGCATCCTGTCTGTCCTACTTGTTCGCGCAAATACTCTGGTATTTGTCGCCGAGGTACTGGTGGTTGTTTCAAATGTGGCCAACAAGGCCATCAATAGAAGGATTGTCGCCAAGGTGAGATAGAAGGCACCTCTGGGCACGCCGACACCAAGCCACCTCCTACTTCTGGTCGTATGTTCACTACTACTAGAGACCAGGCGAATAAGACTTCAGGTACCATCACCATAAATCTCTTTATGAATGGTTTGGCAGCATGTGTTTTGTTTGATAATGGAGTGACGCATTCAGTCGTATCCACTACTTTTGCTGTACGTGTTAGGATTTCCCCAATGCCATTAGATAATGCCTTATGCATTTCCACGCCACTTAAGGACTCTGTACGAATCACTCAGGTGTACAGAGATCTTCCCCTAGAATTTGATGATAAGATCCACAGAGTTGACGCACTTCCTTTGGACATGTGCGATTTTGACTTGATTTTGGGCAAGCACTGGTTATCCAAACACCAGGCTACGATTGATTGCCACACATATCGGGTTATCTTCGGTGATGTTAAATCTACAGAGTACATACACCATGGTTTTCTGCAAGCGAGGTCAGTACAAATTATTTCATCCATGGAGGCGCGTACATTGCTATCACACGGCTGTCAGGGCTTCATAGCCAATATTCATGACATTACTGCCGAGTCTCCATCGATCCAAGATCAGCCTATCGTGTCAGATTTTCCTGACGTATTTCCAGATGAACTTCCGGGCATACTGATTTATAGCTTCTTGTGTGTACTCTTTGAAGTGTTGTTCGTACTCGATTCAATTCGAATTGATCACGGTTTAGGGAAGAATTATTGGTGTTGGTCACTAAAAGGGGGAGCTTGATTTTCTAATTCTACAACTAACATAAACGTAAAAGCTATTAAAATAAAAGAAGAATGTCTAACCTCGATTGCTTATCCAGAGTGAATGATGCATAGTAGATTAAAGTGAAAATAATTAAATGTAATTATCTATTTTTAAATAAAGTTGAAAATGTAAATGTCGTTTAGTAAAATAAAAACTTTAAAAGTTAAACTAAAAATTAAGATTTAAAAATAAATCACGAAAATTTAAAACTTTTAAAAGTAAATTTGAAATTTAAAACTTTATAAAAAACGTAAACTTTACGAAAATTAAGCTAAGATAAAACAAGTAAAATAATACTTAAGAAAATTGGCGGGAAAAATTAAAGTTTGAAAATTAATTCGGAAAACTAAAACTGAATATAAGTCGGGAAATGAAAATCTGGATCTAATTCGGAATCCGTGTTCTTAACTCAATTCGGAATACTAAAATCTGGACTTAATCCTGAATCAAAACTTCAGCACTCAATTCGGAATCATATGTTTGGTACATAAATCGGAATCCGTGATTGGGGTGTAAGTCAGAATACTGTTTCAACAACTAATCCGGAATTCCAATCCTCAACGTAATCCAGAATCCGCGTCATACACTTAATCCGGAATCCACGTTCCGGTCGTAATCCAAAATATGAGTTCCTAAGTAATTCGGAATGCTGAACTTGTACCTAAGTCGGGGCAGATCTTTGATATAATTCGGAGTATGAATCCCCCACCTAGTTCGGAATACTTGTTCCTGACCCAATCCGGAATAATCAATCTGGACACAATCCGGAATATGCAAATCCAACCTAATTCGGGAAACAATAATTTGCACTTAAGTCGAAATCCACTACTTATAACCTAATTCGGGATATGAAGTTCACACTTAAGTCAGAATGTATTGTTTTGTCTTGGAGGGAAAATGAATGTTAAGTCGGAATGAAGGTTTGTGATACAAGTCGGGATAACGGGGTTTTGAATATAGTTCGGAATAAAAGGGTTTTGAGAACCCGGATTAACAAAATAAGCACAATCACAATAAGCACTTACCGAAACTTAAACCAAATCAATTTTTATAAAAAGCTAATAAGACACAATTAAAAACCTTTTAAAAACACTAAATAATAAAATTATTAAAAATCAACTTTTTATAAAAATATTAATCTACCAAAATCAACTTAATTAAAACTAACAAACATAAAAATTAAGCAATAAGCACAATAATCTAAAACCCTCAAACACACCAACTCAATAAGCACAATCCAATAAGCAAACCAGTCACATCATCAACAAAATTAAACCAACTACATGACTAATTAAGCAAAACAATAGATTATGATTAAGAAAAGTAGAATAAGAATTTATTAAAAAGCTTGATTATATTAAAGATTAAGATTCAAGATTACAAGATTAAGGTGAAAGATTAAAAAGCTTGAAAGAAAAGCTAGAGAGAAGAAAAATAAAAACACACTAATTACCTACTAAAAATAAAGACTCCCCCTCTAATGACCATTTAGAAAACTATATATAGGGGAAGCGGAAGGTGCTTGTTTCTTCCCCTTTTCTTCTTGTCTTCTTGGCTTTTAAATAAATCGTCTTTCTCGACTTTGTCTCGGGATTAGTCGAATGATAACTTGAACTCGTCTTCTAATTTTCTTCTTTTAGTAGACTTGGTTCTTCGACTTCGTTAAACTTCTGTCTTTAGACTTTTTCTTCTATAAATCTTCAGAATAGGCATTTGACTTCCGTTCTTCTTTCACTTTTGATCTTTTGACTTCGTCTTTTGTCTTTTTCTTCGATAAAAGCCCGTGAAAGCCTGTGTTTTCTTCTTTTTCATATTTTTTGTCCTAAAACACAATAAGAACACAAACCATGCATAATTCCGCCTTTTACGACACTAAATACACATTTTGGTCTTGTTATTATTAAAAATAAGTGGTAAAAGGATAAGTGTTTTCACACTTATTAAATCCCATACACTTGACTATTGCAATGCCCTCATGCAATGCATTAATTTCAAAGCACGGTTTACATTTTTCATCATAATTAACCCACCTTGGCCTTTATTAGATATTAAATAATAAGGAAACTAAATAAATAGAAAAGTACAAAATGCTTGAATGAAGAACAAGTAAAGAGATCGAAGACTTACATTAGGGATTTGGTTGTCATGAATGTTTATCACCCTCAAGTTTCACGTTCCCCACACCAAGCTTAAAAACGAGATCACTGTTATTATAAGTTAGTAAGCTAACACAAACTCATGTGGCCCAATTATTCACTTAGACGCCCTTATTCCTAGGTGTATCTCTTATATTTTATTATTGTCTTGAATGATCACGAGGATGCATTGTTTGAATTATTTCGATAGTTTATTTAGGCTGAAAATAAAGTAGGACGATTTAATCAATAGTTAGCTAAAGGACAAAATCTTTTAAAACTGCTTCTCGGGACCTCATAAAGTTCATATCTTGGCATAACTCGCTTCACGATTTGAGACCTTTCTCGGACCGATATTTGGCAGTGACTTCATACTTCGAAACTTGATAGACGTTATTGAAATAATGGTCTTCTCTTCATAATAGGAATTTCTTCACTTGAAGATTTTGAGAGATTCTTCATACTTGGACCACGACTTCTTCATTTTTCTCCAATCTTTATTTAGGATTTTGATATACAACGATCCGCCTCCTTTTAGGACTTGTATCTATTTATCCTCATACCTTGCTAGGGTCTTTTCGGATAGACTTCTCCATGATCTTTAGGGGAGTATTTGCTTTTCGTCATGTGTCTCGATCCTTCATATTGATTTTTGATACATGATTTTTCACATCACTTGGGTTCTTTAGCAACAAAATGTAGCCCTCATGCCTTGTTAGGGCCTTTTCGGACTCGCCAATCTTTGCATCCCGCTTCAATAAGTTATGCCTTTGCTATGAACTCTAATTAATACCGAGCAAATTTTAAACGATCTTGTGTTAGAAGCTAAGTAACTTTTCAAATCGTACAACCTTACTTATTGCAATTAAATTTATTAACAAGCGATGGGACAAAAAGCTTATAATCAACTTACATAAATTCATGAAACCAAACTTATAATTGACTCTATCATCTCTCGTTCTCCACAATTTAAAATCTCAAGGAATGAGACTCGTGGATGCTTAGCCTATTAAATCAAAGTTTTGGGTTTTCAAGTCATCTATAGGATCTTGCAACTTCTTAGACTTTTTCAAGTTTAGAATTCGCATTTTAAAGTTCCCTTGATAAACGACTTTCTAGGATTAATTATAGGAACCTGCGAAAAGTTCTTGTTCTTAACCTGTAAGAATTAAGACTTTCGCGTTTTAAAGTTCCCTATAAAAAATCCTAGCAAAACTTGACTTAAACACGTTGGTTGAGTCAAAAGATTCATGACAGGCCTAATATATCAATGACATCTAAACTTATTAAAACCATTTTATTTAACTTTATTTTTCTAATGAAATATATACATACTATGCAATAATAAAAGGAAAGAACATAAAAGAAAATAAATGAAAAAATACTACTTGGCCAAAATAGATCAAAAAGTTTTAAAAATGTCGAAAAATTAGATTTTTCGGTTAAAATAAGGACAAATTAATGGAAAAGCCCACTTAACTTCGATAGAAGTCCCCCTACACTTGATATAAATATTGCCCTCAATGTTTAAGCATGTGGGAGTAAACTCCCCTATACTTAGGACATTGTGCACGTTGTTTAAATCTTGCTAAGGAAGAGACAACTATAGTGATTTCAATGTGAACATATAAGATATGAAATATTGAATCACGATAGTTTAGGATAGAACCGGGAAGATGGGAACACGGGATCACGGGTCGTCAAATGTCATCACAAGTGTTCTTTGAAGCTTTAATCCCTACACATCATAAGAAACAAGACAACAAACACCTACATAGCTCCCCCTACACTTATTATGAAAACGGGTAAAAGGATAGATCATCGGGTTGCCTCCCGAGAAGCGCTTGTTTTTGTTAACCGAGTCACGAGCCTGACTCGACCCAGAGCTAATTCAAGGGAAACGTGGTGAGGTATGGAATCATCTCATGAGAGATGTCCTCACCAAAGTACAACTTAACACGTTGGCCATTCACTTTGAAGTTTGGCCCATTTGGTTGCGATAACTCAATGGTGCCATAAGGGAAAACTTTGGCGACGGTGAATGGACCAGACCAACGGCTCTTAAGCTTGCCCAAAAATACTTTCAACCGAGAGTTAAAGAGTAAAACTTGATCACCAATTTTGAACTCTCGGTTTTTGATCTTAGAATCATGAATGAGCTTGGTTTTCTCCTTGTAGATCAATGAATTCTCATAAGCCGCATTCCTTAGTTCATTAAGTTCATTGAGTTGGATCTTCCTAAGATCACCGGCTTTGTGGATATCAAAATTAGCCCATTTCAAGGCCCAATAAGCCTTATGCTCCAACTCAATGGGGAGGTGGCATGCCTTCCCGTAAACAAGACGATATGGAGTAAAACCAATAGGTGTCTTATATGCGGTACGGAAAGCCCACAAAGTATCATCTAACTTATCGACCCATGAGGCACGATGCTCTCCCACAGTTCTCTTTAAGATTCTCTTAAGTCCACGGTTTGAAATCTCGGCTTGACCATTTGTTTGTGGATGATATGCGGTGGAAAGACGGTGATTAACACCATACTTAGCCATGACTCGAGCAAATGGATCATTGCAAAAATGAGTCCCGCGATCACTGATGATAGCACGAGGAACACCAAATCGAGCAAATAGTTGTTTCAAAAAGTTCACAACCACCCTCGCATCGTTCGTAGGTAAAGCTTTTGCTTCAACCCATTTGGATACGTAGTCAACGGCTACGAGGATGTACTTGTTCCCTTTAGATGATGGAAATGGCCCCATAAAGTCGATGCCCCATACGTCAAAGATTTCACACTCTTGGATGAAATTTTGAGGCATCTCATCTTTATGTGTGATCTTGCCTTGTCTTTGGCAAGCATCACAATGCTTAACCATTTCATGTGCATCACGATAAATGGTGGGCCAATAAATTCCAGAATCGAAAACTTTCTTCGCGGTGTAATTCAGACCAAAGTGACCACCGGTGGGTCCTTTATGGCAAGCTTCCAAGATTTGTAAAGTTGCGAGCCCGTCAACACACCTACGAAGGATCAAGTCAGCACATTGTTTGAAGAGATAAGGGTCGTCCCAATAGTAAGTTTTCACATCCTTGAAAAATTTCTTCTTTTGCTAGGACGATAACCCTTCCATGAGAATTCCACCCGCCAAGTAGTTTGCAAAGTCAGCAAACCATGGGGTATCATCGAGATTGGAATTAATAGACAGCAAGGCCTCAAGGGGAAAAGATTCATTAATCTCTTGATTTGGGAGGTCCCCTTGATAAGGATCCTTGAGTCTACTAAGATGATCCGCGGCTATGTTTTCCGCTCCCTTTTTATCACAAATTTCAATTTTGAATTCTTGAAGGAGTAAAACCCAACGAAGAAGTCTTGGTTTGGAATCTTGTTTAGTTAACAAGTACTTCAACGCGGAATGATCGGTATAGACAATGGTAGTGGAAAGCACAAGATAGGGGCGGAATTTTTCAAAAGCATACACTACAGCTAAAAGCTCTTTTTCGGTAGTGGTATAATTCAATTAAGCCCCCATCATTGTCTTCTTAGCGTAATGGATTGGTTGGAAATGTTTGTTGATTCTTTGTCCCAAAACCGCTCCAATAGAAAAGTCGCTAGCATTACACATCAATTCAAAAGGTAACTCCCAATTAGGGGTAACTAAGACCGGTGCCTTAGTTAATTTATCCTTAAGAAGATTGAAAGATTCGATACACTCTTTAGAAAAGATAAAAGGAGTATCTTTTTCCAAGAGGTGGGTCATCGGGCGAGCGTTCTTAGAAAAGTCTTGAATGAATCGACGATAGAAGCCCGCATGACCAAGAAAAATTCTCAAACCCTTCACGGTTGAAGGAGGAGGTAATTTAGCAATCACATCAACTTTAGCATGGTAACTTCAATACCGGCTTTGGAAATTTTATGACCAAGAACAATACCTTCTTTTACCATGAAATGGCATTTTTCCCAATTAAGAACAAGACGAGTGTCTTCACACCGTTTGAGCATACGTTCTAAATTGGCAAGGCAAGTAGAGAAAGAATCACCATAGACCAAGAAATCATCCATAAAGAATTCCATAGTTTCTTCAACCATGTCATTGATATAGCCATCATACACCTTTGGAAAGTCCCGGGAGCATCGCATAAGCCGAAAGGCATTCTTTTGTAAGCAAATGTTCCATAAGGACAAGTGAATGTGGTTTTCTCTTGGTCTTTTGGATCGATGGGAATTTGAAAATACCCAGAGAAACCGTCTAAGAAGCAATAGTAGTCATTACCCGCTAAACGCTCGAGCATTTGATCCATGAAAGGAAGAGGAAAATTATCCTTACGAGTGGCATCATTGAGCTTGCGATAGTCTATGCAAACTCGCCAACCCGTGACAAGTCGAGTAGGAATCAACTCGTTGTTTTCATTGGGAACAACGGTTATTCTTCCTTTCTTAGGCACACAATGGACGGGACTAACCCATGGAGAATCCGAAATAGGGTAAATCATTCCGGCATCTAGAAGTTTGATAAATTCTTTCTTGATGATGTCATGAGTTTTTGGATTAACCCTTCTTTGGCTTTGGATTGCGGGTTTAAAGTTGTCTTCCATGAGAATCTTATGAGTACAAAAGTTAGGATCAATTCCGCAAATGTTGGAAATTTTCCAAGCAATTGCTTTCTTATGATTTTTGAGCACATCGAGAAGTCGAGATTCTTCATCCTCTTTTAAATCCTTAGCAATGATGACGGGTAACTTCTTATTGTCTGCAAGGAAAACGTATTCGAGATGAGACGGTAAATCCTTACGTTATAAATCCGGAGGATTGTCGATGGAAGGCGTAGTCAAATTTGGATCATCGTTTGTGATTTCCATAGGAGAAGGTGGAGAAAGATGGTCCTCATTGAGAAGTTTCTCAATGGTACAAATGTCTTCATCCCAATCGGTGGGAGAATCGTCATATTTTAAGTCCACATCCCCTAAGCTTGCTTTAAATTATTTCAAAAGGAAATCACTTTCTCCAAATGGGGTCAGTGAGGGAGCAATAGAGGCAACGGTCTCAACAATGGGTAGATAAGAAAAACCACTTTTACAAGCATCTTTGAAATGTTCTTCACTAGCCTCGTCAAGTACGCCAATGAAATTAACGCTCTCGTGCTCATAAGGTTGCTTAGACAGTTTACCCATGTTGAAGACGATTTTATTGTCACCAACTCGCATGATTAATTCGCCCGCGGCTACATCAATAAGAGTGCTATCGGTCCTCAAGAATGGACGTCCAACGATTAATGAAACACGGGGATCCATCTCGTAGTCAACGACAACAAAATCCGCCGGAAAGGTGAATTTGTGGACACCGACGAAGACATCTTCGGCTATCCCCACTGGATAAGCAACCGTACGGTTAGCTAATTCCAATGTAATTCGTGTGGGGACTAGCTCGGGTAGAGATAATTGTTTCCAAACACTCAATGGCATTAAGTTGATACTAGCACCTAGATCGGCTAGGGCCATACAATTCTCTACCCCGGGGAAGTTGCAAGGAATGAGAAAGCGACCCGGATCACCAAGTTTGGCTGGTAATTTCCTTAAAAGAACCGCGGAGCAATTCTCATTAAGTTGGGTCTGAGCAATATCAAGAAGCTTTTCCTTATCACTAAGAAGATCTTTAAACATTTTAGCATATTTCGGCATGTGAGCGAGAGCCTCGGCAAAGGAGATGTTGAACTTCAATTGTTTAAACATTTTAAGAAAGTTCGAAACTTGAATATCATCCTTGTTCTTCAACTTCTCTTTCCTCAACCTTCAAGGGTAAGGTATATCGGGTTGAGATGAAGGCTTTGGAATGGAATTCCCACTCACATCCTTGGGTGGTGGAGGGGTAGAAATATAAGGGGGAGGAATTGGTGAAGGGGGCTCGTTTTCCTTTATCACAATCACCGGTGTAGGTTTAGGAATCTCGGGTTCCTTTAAACCTTTTCCACTTCGGGTGGTGATTGCTTTCATCTCCCCTCTTGGATTAGCAACGGTGTTACTCGGAAGAGAACCCGAAGCAGAGGGTTGACTACTTGGGAAGAAACTAGCCATCATATCCCTTAAGTCATTCGTTTGACTGCTTAAAGAGTTTCGCATATCATTCCTAAGCTCGGCTCGAAGATCATTCCCTTGTTTCGCCATGTCACCTTTCAAGTTGCTGATTTGACTCTGAAGATTCTTCACCAGCGCGTCATTAGTCCTCATGTACGTTTCAACCTCTTGATTGTATGTCGTGGGTTGGTTGGGATGGGGAACTTGGTAAGCGGGTGGTTGATAAGTGGGTTGTTGGTAAACATGATTGTTTCCTTGAGGTGGATATGGGTTTCTTTGGGTTTGATATTGATTAGGAGCTCGAGTTTGGTTTTTATTGTTGCGATTGAAGTTGGTTTAGTTTTGAGGAGGAAAACCGGGTGGTGAAAGGAAGTTGTTGGAACGATAACTTAGCAAATTGCGGTCACCTCCAGGACGAGCTTGATAGCCTCCCGTGGAAAAGTTACCGTTAGCCGCATACACGTTTTCCGGATTGTCATGAGTAGAAGGACAATCGGTGTATGAATGAGAACCACCGCAAATCTCACAAGAAGTTGCTACATCTTTAGCTTGTTGAAATTGGTTCGTAGCCATGGTTAAGAAGTTTTTGTTCATCTCGGCTATTTGGCGGGTAAGTTCGGTTATCTCGGGGTTTGATGAAGTAGAAGAAACATTGGCCCTCGAGGTATGCGGATGAATCCCAATTTTTGTGGTGAATGGTCATGTTCTCTATAATCTCTCTACACTCCTCAGGTCTTCTCTTCATGAATGTACCACCGGCGGCAGCATTAATCGTATCACGATCACGAAAAGTTAAACCATTATAGAAAGTATCAATCAAGGTGACGGGGAGCATATTATGGTTCGGACAACGGTTGATCAAGACATTATAACGTTCCCACGCATCGAAAAGCGACTCATCGGGTTCTTGAGTGAAACCACTGATTTGCATCGGCGCAATCGGTCCTCCACGTCCGTTCATTGTTGGTTGACATAGCTCCTCCATCATTCGAAGGTCGGGTGGAGGGACATGGTTGTTGTTGTTGTTATTCAAATTGGGGTGAGGTGGGTTGTTATTATTATTATGCACACCGAACATATCTAAGTCTCTAAGAGTCTCGGGCTAAGAATAAGACGTAGATCGAGTATACATACACTAAAATAAAATACAATATTATTTTGTTTTTTATATTTTTTTTATTATTTTTTTTTGGATTTTTTTTTGAAAATTTTATTTTCTTTTATTTTTATTTTTTTAGGATTTTTTAGAAATTTTTATGCTTGAAAATAACATTCCCAAAAGAACAGATCCCAAAATCCAATTTTTCTCACTAAAAACCGTTAATCTTTACAAAAAGAGCCGGCAGCGGCGCCATTTGATTTATAGCTTCATGTGTGTATTCTTTGAAGTGTTGTTCGTACTCGATTCAATTCGAATTGATCACGGTTTAGGGAAGAATTATTGGTGTTGGTCACTAAAAGGGGGAGCTTGATTTTCTAAGTCTACAAATAACATAAACGTAAAAGCTATTAAAAATAAAGAAGAATGTCTAACCTCGATTGCTTATCCAGAGTGAATGCTGTACAGTAGATTAAAGTGAAAATAACTAAAGGTAATTATTTATTTTAAAATAAAGTTGAAAATGTAAATGTCGTTTAGTAAAATAAAAACTTTAAAAGTTAAACTAAAAATTAAGATTTAAAAATATCTGACGAAAATTTAAAACTTTTAAAAGTAAATTTGAAATTTAAAACTTTATAAAAAACGTAAACTTTACGAAAATTAAGCTAAGATAAAACAAGTAAAATAATACTTAAGAAAATTGGCGGGAAAAATTAAAGTTTGAAAATTAATTCGGAAAACTAAAACTGAATATAAGTTGGGAAATGAAAATCTGGATCTAATTCGGAATCCGTGTTCTTAACTCAATTCGGAATACTAAAATCTGGACTTAATCCTGAATCAAAACTTCAGCACTCAATTCGGAATCATATGTTTGATACATAATTCGGAATCCGTGATTGGGGTGTAAGTAGGAATACTGTTTCAACAACTAATCCGGAATCCCAATCCTTAACGTAATCCGGAATCCGCGTCACACACTTAATCCGGAATCCACGTTCTGGATGTAATCCGGAATATGAGTTCTTAAGTAATACGGAATGCTGAACTTGTACCTAAGTCGGCAATCATTGTCTTGTGCGATTGTTTGGTTCTCTAGCTGGTGGTTAATTGTCTCCTTTTCATGTGTTACCTAGACAAGAAGTTTCGATTTGTGGTTAATAGTGATTCGCTTTAATTGTTTTTTAGTGTTTCCCTGTGCTCGTTGAGTATTGTCTTCATTTGCAAACACTTAATTAGTTATTTGATTGGTGGGTCCCGTTGATTGTCGGTTGTCCTCACTTGGCGCTTATCATTTGGCGGCTGACCTTTTACATTTGGCGGCTGAC
The DNA here is from genome assembly GCA_025667525.1 of Glebionis coronaria. Lineage (NCBI taxonomy): Eukaryota > Viridiplantae > Streptophyta > Magnoliopsida > Asterales > Asteraceae > Glebionis > Glebionis coronaria. Next base: position 60,919 of record JANFOE010001394.1, on the reverse strand, counting down.
TCTTGGGCTGACCTTAAAGCATTTGGCGGCTGACCTTTTTTCGTCAGCAGACATATTTAAGTGGGGCATCTTGGCGGCTGACTTTAAGTGGTGCAAGTTATAATTTAAGGTTCGCATTAATTAGTGTTAGGGTTTCGGTTTTATTTAATCGCAAGGTATTATTTAATCGCAAGGCATTTTTTAGTGGTCGGCTTATATTATTTTGTTTTATTAAATTGTGCTCTTGTTACTAGTGCGTTGGGTTATTATTTAGTGGTTCGTTTGATCGATTTGTTGAAGCTATGGTGGATTCGAGCAATGAAAGTGATAAGCCATTGTTTACAGGTTGGATGGATGCGGTTAAGGTGTCTACTCTTAAGGTTTTAGTAACGTTAAAGGAGATATCTAATTTGTTCTCTGTTCCTTTGAATACTGTGCGTGACATTGAAGTGTTTGCAAATGGTGTGAAGGCAAACAAATTTCCTAAATGGTCTACTTTACCTAAGGAGACCACTATGCTTTATTATAAAGTTTTGTGTGAACGCCATAAGGATTTATCTAGCAGCACTTCTTCACTCAGTTCAGGTGGTTCGAGTGTGCACTCTGCACAAATGGCTAAGGAAATAGACCTTGAAGCTAAGGCTGCTACCATTAATGGTTTGCAACCGTGTAATCTACATGCGGTTTTGGAATTATTTGGTGTAACGATTCGCACGGTTGGTGACGCGGGTGAATTTATGCAGGAATTAAGAATGAAGAAACATCCGTTGTGGGAATTGATCTCACCTGATCGTGCTAAAGAAATTCTGAAGTTACTTTGCAGATTTGAAGGTGATATGGGTACGTCTACTAATAGAGGTATTAATGCAGTCTCTTCTTCGTTTAATTCTGAAAATGTCTATGAAGGGGTTAATATCTCTATTCCTAGGAAGGTTGTTGAAACAGTAAATGCTCGCTACCATAACACTTTATATGGTTACTTTCTTGGTAAAAGGATTGCATTCCCTGTGGTTGAGTATTTTGCTAAGAATAACTGGGCAAAACATGGTCTTAAGCGTATCATGATGAATGAGAAAGGTTTTTTCTTTTTTCAATTTGGATCTAGTGAGGGTCTTAATGCGGTTCTGGAAGGTGGTCCGTGGATGGTTCGTAATTCACCAATTTTTCTTAAGAAATGGACTATGAAAACGAATCTTCTAAAGGAGGAACTAACTCGTATTCCGGTATGGGTTAAGTTTCATGATGTCCCGCTACAGGTATTTGAAGAGGAAGGTATTAGTTTAATTGCTTCGTTTCTTGGTAAGCTTATTATGATGGATAATTATACTGATACTATGTGCAAAGAGTCTTGGGGTCGGTGTAGTTTTGCTCGTTGTCTTATTGAGATGAATGCTGATTCGGAGTTTATAGATAACGTTACTATTGGTGTCCCTGATCTTGAAGGCTCTGGTTGTACTAAGGAGTTAATTCGAGTTGAATACGAATGGAAACCGCCTAGATGTCATACTTGTAATATTTTTGGTCGTTCCGTTGATTCTTGTCCGAAAAATGTTAAACCTATAACGGTTGAAAAAGTGACAACTCCTGTTGATAATGATGGGTTCCAACAAGTGCAAAGCAAGAGGAAGAAGTACAAAGGTAATTTAGGGAATCAAGTTCCGAGAGGTGTTCCATTGAGCAAGGGTTTCCAAGCAGGTAAGACGGTTGTTTTTCGCCCAAAAACTCACTTGGATACTACAAGTGAGTGCTGATAATAGTAGTAAGTTGAATACTAAATCTGGTCAGGTGCAGCAGTCTAGCAATCTTAATGGTCCGAACAAGGCTAAAGCTCAAATGAGCAGTGTTTCTACATCTAATAAATTTTCATCTTTGTCCATGCCTGGTATTGACGGAGGGGCTCAAGTAAGCGAGGAAGATAATGAGGAGGAGGAGGGAGTCGAGGTCGTCTTTGATGAATCGGTGAATCTTCTCAATACTCATATTGGGGCAAGCACTCCATCTGGCTGATCCCATGTTGATATTTTATTATTCTCCTCGTAACTTTATGTTATCGTCTTGGTTTTTGTCTAGCTTATATATTTCCAGTATTCTAGACTAGTAAATGTTTATGGCCTGTCATAAATATTTTGTTTAACAAGTTGCCTGTAGCTTGCGGTTAATGTGGTATTTCAGCCACATTCCTTGTACTTCAACGCTTTTTTTGGTTCTATTTACCGGGGTCATTGCTACCCTTTTACCAAAAAAAAAAGTCGGAATGCAGATCTTTGATATAATTCGGAATCTAAATCTCCCACCTAGTTCGGAATACCTGTTCCCGACCCAATCCGGAATAATCAATCCGGACACAATCCGGAATATGCAAATCCAACCTAATTTGGGAAACAATAATTTGCACTTAAGTCGTAATCCACTACTTATAACCTAATTCGGGATATGAAGTTCACACTTAAGTCGGAATGTATTGTTTTGTCTTGGAGGGAAAATGAATGTTAAGTCGGAATGAAGGTTTGTGATACAAGTCGGGACAATGGGGTTTTGAATATAGTTCTGAATAAAAGGGTTTTGAGAACCCGGATTAATAAAATAAGCACAATCACAATAAGCACTTACCAAAACTTAAACCAAATCAATTTTTAGAAAAAGCTAATAAGTCACAATTTAAAAACTTTTAAAAACACTAAATAATCAAATTATTTAAAATCAACTTTTTATAAAATATTAATCTACCAAAATCAACTTAATTAAAAACTAACAAACATAAAAATTAAGCAATAAGCACAATAATCTAAAAACCTCAAACACACCAACTCAATAAGCACAATCCAATAAGCAAACCAATCACATCATCAACAAAATTAAACCAACTACATGATTAATTAAGCAAAATAATAGATTATGATTAAGAAAAGTAGAATGAGAATTTATTAAAAAGCTTGATTATATTAAAGATTAAGATTCAAGATTACAAGATTAAGGTGAAAGATTAAAAAGCTTGAAAGAAATGCTAGAGAGAAGAAAAATAAAAACACATTAATTACCTACTAAAAATAAAGACTCCCCCTCTAATGACCATTAGAAATATATATATAGGGGAAGGGGAAGGTGCTTGTTTCTTCCCCTTTTCTTCTTGTCTTCTCGGCTTTTAAATAAATCGTCTTTCTCGACTTTGTCTCGGGATTAGTCGAATTATAACTTGAACTCGTCTTCTAATTTTCTTCTTTTAGTAGACTTGGTTCTTCGAATTCGTTAAACTTCCGTCTTTAGACTTTTTCTTCGATAAATCTTTAGAATAGGCCTTTGACTTCCGTTCTTCTTGCACTTTTGATCTATTGACTTCGTCTTTTGTCTTTTTCTTCGATAAAAGCCCGTGAAAGCCCGTGTTTTCTTCCTTTTTCATATTTTTTGTCCTAAAACACAATAAGAACACAAACCACGCATAATTCCGCCTTTTACGACACTAAATACACATTTTGGTCTTGTTATTATTAGAAATAAGTGGTAAAAGGATAAATGTTTTCAATACCACCTGTTCGTGAAGTCGAGTTTGGAATCGAGCTCATACCAGGTGCAAAGCCGATTTCCAAAGCTCCTTACCGTATGGCTCCTATAGAGCTTAAGGAACTAAAAGATCATATGTAGGAACTTCTGGAACGAGGTTTCATCCGTCCCAGTGCATTGCCATAGGGTGCACCGGTACTGTTCGTGAAGAAGAAAGACGGCATCATGCGTTTATGTATAGACTATCGTGAACTAAACAAGATCACGATCAGGAATCGTTACCCTTTGCCACGTATTGATGACCTATTTGATCAACTTCAGGGCGCCATGCATTTCTCGAAGATCGATCTGAGGTCCGGATACCATCAGTTACGGGTTAAAGAGCAGGACATCTCCAAGACTGCTTTCCGTACACGTTATGGACACTACGAGTTCGTAGTCATGCCATTCGGACTCACTAATGCTCCAACTGTCTTCATGGATCTGATGAACCGTGTCTTCCATGAGTTTCTAGATAAGTTTGTTATCGTGTTCATTGATGACATCCTGATATTCTCCAAATCCAAGGAGGAACATGAGGAACACCTTCGTACAGTCTTACAGATTCTTCGTCAGAAGCAGTTGTACGCCAAGTTCTCTAAGTGTGAGTTCTGGTTAAACAAGGTGGCATTTCTGGGCCATATTGTATCCGTATAGGGGATCACCATGGATCCTACAAAGGTTGAAGCTATCACTAAATGGCCGAGACCTACATCTACAACTGAAGTTAGAAGTTTTCTAGGTTTGGCTGGCTACTACCGCAGGTTCGTAGAGAACTTTTCACGGTTAGCCTTACCTTTGACTAAGCTAATGAGGAAAGGAGAGAAATTCGTCTGGACGGAAGAGCGACAGAAGAGCTTTGAAGATCTGAAGCAGAAGTTAGTGACTGCACCTATTCTTACTCTCCCATCTGGCTTAGGTGGATTTCAGATATATAGTAACGCTTCAAGAAAGGGTTTAGGCTACGTTCTCATGCAACATGGGAGGGTTATTGCATACGCATCACGACAGCTAGAACCTTATGAAGAAAACTATCCTACTCACGATTTAGAGCTTGCAGTAGTTGTTTTCGCGATGAAGATCTGGAGGCATTATTTATATGGTGAATCATGTGACATATTCACCGCCACAAGTGTCTCAAGTACATCTTCACCCAGAAGGAACTGAACATGAGACAAAGGAGATGGTTAGAGCTATTGAAGGACTACGACACCAACATTCAGTACCATCCTGGTAAGGCGAATGTGGTGGCAGATGCTCTAAGCAGAAGGTCGGGTATGATTGCTGGCATTTGGATTGCAAAGGAGATCATTCGTGACCTAGAGATGACTGATATTGAGTTTTGTATACGAGAACAGAACGGTTACTGGGCTAATCTTAGAGTGGAACCAGACTTACATTCTAGGATCAAGGAAGCTCAGAAGGACGATGGTGAGATTTGGGCTATCATTCGAAACCTTGATCAGCAAATGGAGTTTCATGTTGACGATGACGGTATCTTATGGCAGGGCACTAGACTAGTGGTTCCTGATGACTCTACCCTCAGGGAAGCTGTGCTGACTGAAGCTCACATTTCTCCATTTACCATACATCCTGGTTCTACCAAGATGTACCATGACATCAAGCAACACTTTTGGTGGAGTGGTATGAAGTAGGATGTTGCCACCTTCGTTTCTAAATGTATGATCTGCCAGCAGGTGAAGATCGAACACCAGCGAGCTAGTGGTTTACTACAGCCATTAGATATTCCAGCATGGAAGTGGGACAAAATCTCCATGTATTTTGTTACTGGTCTTCCGGTTACTCAGAAGAAGAACGACGCTATCTGGGTTATTGTGGATAGGTTGACTAAATCTGCTCATTTTCTACCGATTTGCAAGGAACATCCGGTCAGCAAATTAGCATACATTTCCAGAAGGAGGTCATAAGACTACATGGTACTCCATCAGAAATCATCTCTGACAGAGATCCATGTTTCACATCACGTTTCTGGCAGAGTCTACAGAAAGCTTGGGGCACCAGACTTAAGCTCAGCACTTCCTTTCATCCTCAGACCGACGGACAGTCGGAACGTACCATTCAGACATTGGAGGACATATTGTGGTCATGTGCTCTAGAGTGGTCAGGAAGCTGGGATGATTATATATTCCTAGTAGAATTCGCATACAACAACAGCTGGCACGCTAGCATCAAGTGTGATCCCTTTGAGATGTTGTATGGCAGAAAGTGTCGCGCCCCAATCTGCTGGGATCAGGTGGGCGAACGACTGCTTGAGGGTCCAGAGATGATTGAAGTGACCAATGAGAAGGTCGCTGTCGCCAAGGCGAAGATTCAGGAAGCTCGTGCTCGTCAGAAGAGCTATGCTGATAAACGTCGTAGAGATGTGTCTTTCAACGTAGGTGATCACATTTTCCTCAAGGTATCACCTGCACGAGGAGTTAAACATTTTGGAATAAGAGGGAAGCTCATTCCTCGCTTCATCGGACCGTTCGATATCACAAAACGCGTTGGTGAAGTGTCATACCGTTTAACGTTACCGGCTCAGCTATCACACGTTCACAACGTGTTCCATGTGTCCTTACTCAGAGGATACAACTATCATCCAGTTCATGTTGTCCAGTATCCACTAGATCAGATTCGAGAGGATCTTTCTTATGTCTAAGAACCCGAGAGAGTTCTTGAGCGACAACATCGTATCATGCGGAGGAAGACGATCCCTTTCGACAAAATCCTATGGAGGGATCATCCTGAGCGGGAAGCCCCTTGGGAGACGGAGGAGTCTATACGGACTTCTTATCCTCATTTCCAGTTCTGATCCGGGTATGTTTTCTTTCATTTTTCATTTCTCCAATTCGAGGACGAATTGTTCTTTTAGAGGGGAAGAGTTGTAAAACCCGCATTAAAATACCATGAACAGTACACATGAACAGTACACACATGAAAATACGGTAAAATTAAAACTTTCCATTTATAATATAATTCACGTGTCACGGTATTAAATAACATGTAGTTACGTAAATATTATAAATGTGTTAAGTACACGACATATAAAAATCACGACATTAAAACATAAACGATCACGTAATTGTTTGAACATGGAAAGGTTACGGGTTTCCCCGTGGACACCCTATAGGCTGCGGCTACAGAAGGAACAAAGAAGAAGATGGGCTTTGGCCCATGACCCAACCAAATACATGTTAAGTAAAACTCCAGGGAAACACATCATAATTTTAGGTTTAACAAAAAGCTCTCTTGCCTCCTTTTGTGTCTATTGCCTCCGGCCACCATAAACCACAAGAAAAAAACAGACGATTTTCTTGGTTAATCATTCGTGTGTACGTGATCGTGTTCATAGCTTTTCTTTCCACGTGTTCGGTAAATCAAACACCTTTTTCTTTTCTTTTTATTTCCTTATTGAATTCATGTTTTATTTTAATCTATCTTATAAACATGTAATAAAAACAAGTGGATTAATTAAATCATGATTAAAAGGGGTGTTTGGTGTTGTTTTGGGCTAGCCGAGACACAACCGAGAGTCGGTAAATACTCCTTCGTACTACGACATCTTCTTTCAAGCTATGCTTTCAGTACTACGACATATTTCTTTTTTATATTTGTAACATATCTCGAAGAGTTGGTAAATACTTCTTCGTCATCTTCACTTGATCACGCCCACCTTCAATATAAATAATTCGATCACGCGGTGTCCCTAACCACCATAGACTGTTCATCAATAACATCAAAAGGTAAAATTAATAAAAACATGCATCAATAATCAGCTCCAATGTAAACACGCATCAAAAAGTAAAAGTAATGAACCTTAAAATCAATAAAGATTCAGTTTTTATAATTAAACAACAAAAAAACAAATTTGTCCTAAAGCTTACAGAAAGATCAAATGCGTCTGGAAGCTTAAACCAAATAAGATTACAAAATTTACAATATACAATGACATAACCGAGGAACGGTGTAACTATTGCACTTTCCTTGACTTGGCCACTACCAGGTGCTACTCACTTAATCCTTATTTACCTTTTTATATTTTCATACAAGTATTAAACACTAATCAGTGTAAAAACAATAGAAACCAAAAAAAAGATCAGTTATACATGCGCTAAAGAAAACAGAAACAGACTTCCCATGAGTGGCCTCCCATCACACTCAAAACTCAGCATATAGTTCCCTCTTTTTGGAATCACATAAGTTACCATATAGCTCCCATCACCCATATCCTAAACAATCCCTTCCTGATCACACTAAACACTCACACACGAAGATGGTCACACGCAGTTCCACCAACAACATCAGTCCCGGTAGCCATACACTTGGATGGGTCCACCGGCCCAATTGACTTATTAACAGAATTCTCTTCCTCGTCACCGTCAGTATCCGACATAGCAGACCATCAACAGCGAAATAGAACTTGTTAAACAAACCTTATGTTAAAGAACTATTTGGAGACGTATTTTTTCCTTCATATCACCATCATGAGACTCTGCTCAGCGCAACCTCGAGCTACAAAAAATCAAGTAAACTGTTGAAGACAATTAATGTAAAAGATACATAATATGATATAAAGATGCAAAATAAATCAGTCACCGAGTCCTAAACAGTTTTCACAAAATACCTCTTGTTGAGGTTCACGGAGCAATTTCTCTTCAGCCAAGATACAAAAAGAAGATCAAAATCGCTCAAAATAATAAAAAGATGTCATAAGAACAATCCCTTCCTAGTCAGACCCTCCAACACCCACCCCCAGGTAACAACCATAAACAAAAAAGAGACCAAAGAGAATTAACAAACACCAACGGCTTCTACAACCTGCAACTAATATGAAAATAAATGACTCAAAGTTGCTTAATCAGTAATTAAAAAATATTAAATATATTACAGGAATAGGATTGAAAAACTTAGCTAAAAGGAAACAGGTCATACAGATCATAACTTGCCAAAGGTCTTCTGGGTGGTCTTATATGTCATAACGCAAAGAGAACAAAGAGGGTGAACATACATTCCAACAACTTACAGCTCTTTGAAGGGAAAATTATATCCAGGAAAGGGAACTTTGTCAATGCTCTATTTAGTTGTACCACTTTCAGGATGTAATACCCGCATTAAAATAACATGAACAGTACACATGAACAGTACACACATGAAAATACGGTAAAATTAAAACTTTCCATTTATAATATAATTCACGTGTCACGGTATTAAATAACATGTAGTTACGTAAATATTATAAATGTGTTAAGTACACGACATATAAAAATCACGACATTAAAACATAAACGATCACGTAATTATTTGAACACGGAAAGGTTACGGGTTTCCCCGTGGACACCTTATAGGTCGTGGCTACACAAGGAACTAAAGAGAAAATGGGCTTTGGCCCATGACCCAACCAAATACATGTTAAGTAAAACTCCAGGGAAACACATCATAATTTTAGGTTTAACAAAAAGCTCTCTTGCCGCCTTTTGTGTCTATTGCCGCCGGCCACCATAAACCATAAGAAAAAACCAGACGATTTTCTTGGTCAATCATTCGTGTGTACGTGATCGTGTTCATAGATTTTCTTTCCACGTGTTAGGTAAATCAAACACCTTTTTCTTTTCTTTTTAATTCCTTATTGAATTCATGTTTTATTTTAATTAATCTTATATACATGTAATAAAAACAAGTGGATTAATTAAATCATGATTAAAAGGGGTGTTTGGTGTTGTTTTGGGCTAGCCGAGACACAACCGAGAGTCGGGGGACTCTCGGCTTGTTTGATCTGACGCCAACGAGACCCACAAAGGGCTCGGTTTGGGCTGTTGTTCGGGCGCAGCAAGGGAAAACCCCCGACCGCATGTCGTGGGTGTGGTTTTGGTTTGGACCGAGATCCAACCGAGACCTTAGGGTCTCGGTGGGGCTTCTTTTGGGCTAACAGTGGGAACCGAACACTAGCAGGGGGAACCAGTCCACTACCGGTGTGAACCGGCCGAACCACCGGTGTCAACCATGGCTCGGCAGTGGGAACCACAAGCCACCAGTGGCAACTGGCTAGCCAGTCTAGCCACTGCTAGGGCTGTTTGGCTCGGCTTATATGTAAACCGAGTTTCGAGCTCAGGTTAATTTTTAAAACACGGGTTCGGGTCTCGGGTTAAATATTAAAATCAGAAAAACATGTTAATTAAATTAATTACTAGACTTTTAATTTATTTAATTATGACTTAGGTTTAATATTAAATTAATATTACATGTATAACCTAATGTATTTAACTTAGCTTAATTTAATTAAAACATGTATTTTTAATTAAATTCCATATAACGTATAGTTTAATTAATTAACAAGTTATTTAATTAAGGAGCTATAACCATGACTTGTGTTATACTATTTAAATTTTAATTATTATTTATAATCCAGCTTATTTCTAATTATAGAAACTTATCATTTCTGGGAACTTCCTATTTTTAGAAACTTACTATTTATGAAAACCTGTTATTTTTAGAAAGTTACTTAGTATTACAATACCAGTATTATAATATACTAATACATGAATAATATACAGTAGAACATCAGAATAATTACAGTTAACACGGTAAACAGTAAAACATGACAGAATACGTATAACAAGCTAATAAAACACAGAACCAGTAAAACACATGTAATTCAAACAACTCATACACGTCCATATTTCTTATGTAGTGTTATCCGTCGAGGCGGATTAGTCTTCATCGTCTTCCTTAGCTTCTACTCGACATAAGGTATGGATTTCCCGTCCTTCAGTAAGGACAATCTCTTCCTTCATTAGGATTTCCCGTATGCAGCCAACTGTTTTCCCTAGTAGTTCCAGATTAAATGCTTATGTTTATTAGTTACCTTAGCCATATACATGCATGACCAGTTTCACCTATTTATGGAGGTACCATAACCATAACACTAGAGGCACTAGTGTTATGACTTCACCACGGCGGAGTGATAGCTCGTGGCGTCCCTTTCAGTTATTTGGCCATTATATTTATTATGTTGTCATGTAGGGCGTATGGGTGCATCCTAGTTACATGTTTCAGTCAGGATTTCATGGTGAATGTGGTGTGTGCCTTGCATCCTTCACAAGGAGCTGATCCCTCATACCCACTTACCAATTAATTAAAGGCATCCCCTCTAATTTGCATGACGAGGTCACCCCTCCAAGTATTCATGCACGTTGTTGACCTCGTGACCTATATTGGCTTTTGGTACATTAACTAATACAGATTTTCATAAGTAACATAAGCTATGTTTTCAGAACTAAAACCAGTTAACATGACAGACAACTAGTTTTTCCAGAACTTATTCATTTCTGCTGCTATTCATGCTTTATGCTCTTTATATGCTTTCATATTCTATGTCTTCCATGTTTTATTATATATCCGTGCACTGAGCGTTATGCTCAACCGTCTACTTTTCCATGTTCCAAAACGGCAGGTACCCAAGGACGCAAGTAGGAACTCCAGAGTATATGCATTCGGATTGAAAGCTATCCGGCCTCTTTTACCTTATGCATTTATTCCTACTTTATCATACTTTACTTCTTTTGGACATTGTTTAGTAATTTCCATTTATAGTACTTAATATTGCTTGTGTTTGAGTTACTAGACTACTGATGGTTGATTCCGGTATTTCTATTTATGGTCATGAATGTTTAGACATTTACCTTGCATGCTTTGATGACACGCTATAATTTACTGTAGCATCCTATCCTAACAAATAGGGTGTTACACAGGATCTGCAAGTACATCCTGAAATTTTGACCCCTCAGAGATCAACATTTAGAACGAAAGATGGATTTACTAATTCAAAAAGGGAAGGCAATGACAGATAACTTATTCTCAGCCTTCAACGAGTTCATTGCTCAAACGACGAAAATCAGCTTCATGCTCTTAGATAAGTCTTACCAAGTGAGGATTTTGCTTCCTGATCTCTTGAAGCATAGATTGTCATCATCATAGTGTAAATAAGAGACCATCATACATATCATGGCTCAAACATGACTCTCATGGTCTTTAATTTTTATTACGGGGGTTTAGGGTTTTGGTTGCAGCTATTGTGGTTGTTTACTGACTTAGTATTAGGGGTGTTTGGGAACGAGCAGATGATAGTTGACTATTCAAATAGTTATCCTTAATCAACCCTATTTTGGTTCCGCATCAGTCAAGGTAGGATTTTGTTGTGGCTTGTTAAAATATCGAAAAAGGGGCACGATTTTTTATAAATGCTTTTCCCGAGCAAGTGGCTCAAATCAGCCAGCATTCTTTGGCCACATGCAGCAACCCAAATGCAGTAAAATTAAACTTTTCGGAAATACATATAAGATGATGAAGGCACTTTGTCAATGACTTTTTAAAAAATAAGTAAAATTTATAGCTCGTATTGACCAATTTGGCTATTTGACCGAGTGTTGTGCGTTCATTTAGACATACCTTTGTGATGGCACTCCCAAATTGATTGTTTAACTGGTTAATATTGCATTGAGCTGCGCTTTGCTTCTTGTTGCAAGAATCCTTAGCAGCTCATCATCATTGTAATTTTTGTAATCACATATCTTCTGATGGAATGTTTTAGCCTCTGATATTCCTAATTCTATGTTTACCTCATATCCTTCATAACGATAAGCACTCATAAAAGGAACTAAAAGCTGCAGCGAAGCAAAAATAATGCATAAACACTTACCCCCAATGCCGACTTGCGGTCCTCCTCAAAGTAGATATGTGCTAGAATCTTCTCTCAAGCGGTGGACGTCACCCCTAATCTGTTGTAAAATTCTATGTAGAGTATCATATGCTTGTGGATAAGTGCTGAATAATTTACACAAGTTATGAAATATCCCAAAGGCTCGACGTTCGTATAATGAAAAAGAAGTTATCAAACAATGTGTAATTGTTCAAAACCCTACGCAAATCCATACCAAACATATTCTAAAGATAATTATTTATACCCTAAAAATTAGCTTAAAGATAATAATTTAGGCATGAAGATAGTTATATAAGGGCATAACAGATCCTTCGTTTACGACATATGACCAGTCACTATAACTGTCATCGAATTATTTTACTAAACAAAACTTACAGTTGTGGTGTTTCCTAAAAAATACTCGCTACATGGGTAACTATTTTTTATTTCTTCTCCGATTGGATGTGTACATCATCACCATACATGATTCGATTTGAGCCTCTTTCTTCAGCCATTGCAACCTTCCCATACTCTTCCTTTCAAAACCAATTATCAACTACACAAAACAACATAAAATCCACCATCAAATCAGCACCTACAGATCTGATATAAAATCATGATTTGTTAACAACACATACAGACCTGCAATTATAACAAAACAACATAAATCATAAAAGTTTTCTAAAAAAATAAAATACAACATTAGGGTTTGAGAAGAAGGGGCAGTTGTAGTTTTTTTTGTCACGTATCTTTTTAGTTCTTAATATGTTAGGAAGTTTATATCATAGCATATCTTCGTTTACCTGTGGTTTTAGGATCAATGGAAGATACATGTGGTTTTAGAAACAAATAGTTAGTTTTTTTACAGGAAGAAGATGAACGAATATAATTAGGGCTTTATGTACGAATATATTGTATATACCTGATATCTTCAAATATTTTCTTTTTACAACCAAAATCAAAACTGAAAGCGAATGTCGTTTTCTCCTTGGTGTGAAGATAATAGGAAAGAATTAGGGTTTATAGGGAAAAGATATACCGAATAAATTAGGAAAAGATATATACCAATTGTTAGGTAAAAAATATACCGAACAAATTAGGAAAAGATATATACCGATTGTTATTATTATGGACATAAGATTATAACCAATGAGATGCATATAAAATGCCACGTAGGAAAATGACGTGGCACCTATTCATTTTCCTAGTCAAACTTAGCCCCATATATATATTATAGATTAGCGGGTTATTTACTTTTTTTGGCAAAATTTTCAGAAAATTGGGGGGAAATTTAGGGACGAATTTCCTATGTAATTTAGGGTCGAAAAAGTCGTCCCTAAATTTTTTCAATATTTCTTCCCCTTTTAATCTAATACTTTTTACATAAAATTAATTATATTAATTTTAAATAATAAAATGTGATAAAAAAAAGGAAAAAATATTTTTTTTTATTTTAGGGACGACTTGGTCGTTCCTAAATTTTTATCCCCACATTGTTCCCACGGCCTTCACTTGACTTCATTTTTCTTGAAAAAGTGGTGGGCCCCACGAAGTTTAGAGACGACTTTTTCGACCATAAAAAGTGCGTCCCTAAACTATGATTTTGTTGTAGTGCTCGTTTTCCCGCTCAAACCTCGACTACTTAAGCTTTCCATTATACGCTACCAATAATTTCGCTTGCGGATTGTGTGAGGTAAACTACGATGAGATGGTTCCAAAGATTAAATTGAAAGAAGACTACCCATCTTATGATCTTGTGCAAGTCCAGCCAGGTAGCAGTGTCACTATTCAAGTTCGCGACACCTATTTTGCTAATCAGATAAATACTAATAGTTGTGATTCATTCATGTATAGTTTTCCTCCGAATTCACCCTCAATTTCTTATACCATAATTGATCCAACCAAATCCAGTGGCGGAACCAAGAAGTTGACGGACGAGGGACAATTTTTTTTTTAACAAAAGTTATTATACACACAAAAATAAAAGATACAAATATAAGTATTTACATTATTTTTTTATCATTAAGAGGTAATTTGAAGGTTTTTACATTGTTTTTATTTCGAATGGGGGCAATTCGATTTCACAGTGGGGTGTACTTTAATAAAATGGTCCTAAAACTTTTAGTTTTACACTAAAATTTGATTTTTTTTACGAGCCATGCCCCCCCCCCCCCCCCCCCCCCACACACACACACACACACCACCATTTATAAATGGTTCCGCCCCTGACCATATCCATATTGAGATGTGCAAAGAGTTCACAACTCATTAATTCTAAAAGGGCTCTTATAATTCGAAAGGTGGTGTTATTTGATGTTACGGTAATTCAGATTTTTGAGGTATTAATGTTATTTTGTTAAATTTTATATGGGGGCTTTTTGATACCTATGTTTTCTTTGTTGTATTTTTGTTATTTTGTATAAAAGTCCATTCTCCCAAACGAAAACTATGCCGGTGTTTTGTCCAATTAAACAAAATAATCCAATATTAAAAAGAAGAAAAAACACTAATATATTCTACAAACATGGACACAAAACACTTCTCAAATTAACCTTCCTGTTATAGAGGGGAATCATGTTTCCCTATGAGCAGTGATCCCCCTCACAATATTCTTAAAATATTAATAGTATCGCCCCTCACAAACAAGCCTTTCCCTCACAAAAAATTCACACACAAAACACTGACACCCTCCGTTTGCTGACTCCGTTGATGAGTGATGATCCTTTAGTTTTTTTGGTGTTTCCCCCGTTACTCATTAATTCTGCCCCGTTACTCATTAATTCATTTAATTGATGCCTTGGCCTTTTGCCCTTTGGGGTTTAGTTTAAATGTTTTTGCTTTTCCCTTTGGTCATAATCCTTAATTGCTCTTGGCCCTTTCTGGTTTAGTTGCCCTTTGGTGAATAATCCTTTAATTGGTATTGTCTGGTTGTGATATGTGATCTGTGAGTGGGTGGGTGTGGAAGGCCTCACAAATTAAAAATACATCCCTCTAAAAACATCTCTCTAGAAACTCTCTAGAACCATTTGATGATCAATTTCTGATAATCATCTGATCTTGATGATCAAACGAAAACCTATTGGGTTTGCTCTTAATTTATTGGGTTATCAATGAGGAAGACATTTATGTAAGTTTCTTTTATTAATTTTGTTTTTTATGCTTTTCGATTTTGAAATTAGGTTTCTCAGAAATTGGGGGTTTTGTTTGTTTATGATTATACCATATAGATAAAGATATCGAGGGTTTTCTGAAAATCATCTCTAGAAATAAAGTATTAATGTAATATCACCTTGCTGCCATTGCTACATTATATTTAAAGTGTGCTCCTTCCGAAAATTAGTATTGGCTCTTGCTTCAGGTTTTCGACATGTGTTGCCTATCATGTCAATTTTACGTTTCATCGTAGACAATGATGATATTACTGATTGAGCTTTGGCTTGTGTTGGGTGCCACCCAGCCGTATCTTGGCAAGGCAGCACTATATCGTGTTTGTAGTCGTGGCGGGTCGGGTACCCTTTTGCCATGTTCCTAGCTCGCAAATCTGAGCCAAACCTTTTTGCTGATTTGATTCTGAGATGTTGTGTTGCCCCTACCTCTTCGATTCCGCCATGTGTATTGTACGGCGTTGTTGGTAGGTTGGTGATAATCCTTACCTTGCTGCCATTGCTACATTATACTTAAAGTGTGCTCCTTCTTAAAATTATTATTGGCTCTTGCTTTAGGTTTTCGACATGTGTTGCCTATCATGTCAATTTTACGGTTCATCGTAGGCTATGATGCTATTACTGATTAAGCTTTGGCCTGTGTTGGGTGCCACCCAGCCGTATCTTGGCAAGGCAACACTATATCGTGTTTGCAGCCGCAGCGGGTCGGGTACCCTTTTGCCCTGTTCCTAGCTCGCAAATCTGAGCCAAACCTTTTTGCTGATTTGATCTTGAGATGCTGCGTTGCCCCTACCTCTTTGTTTCTGCTATGTATGTTGTACGGCATTGTTGGTAGGTTGGTGATAATCCTTAATTGCTATTGTTTGTTTGTGTAGTTTTTTGTGAGGGAAGGACTGTTTGTGAGGGGCGATACTATTAATATTTGGATACCATCTTGGCCCTTCGTTGGAGATTCGTGTAACCATTGTCACCGTTGATACTATTAATAATAGGAAGGTTAAATTGATCCTGAGATGTTGCGTTGCCCCTACCTCTTCGTTGCCACCATGTGTGTTGTACGGCGTTGTTGGTAGGTTGGTGATAATCCTTTGTTGTTATTGTTTGTTTGTGTAGTTTTTTGTGAGGGAAAGGCCTGTTTGTGAGGGGCGATACTACTAATATTTGGATACCATCTTGTCCCTTCGTTGGATATTCGTGTAACCATGGTCACCGTTGATGTTTTTTCCCTTCCAGCCATATATATAGCAAAACTACCAACCAAATTTGTTGGGATTGTATTATTTGTGGGTTACCTACCTTCTCAAGCCATTTATTCAACCTTCCCCTTTCTCTTGTTGATCCGGTTAACAAACGGTTGTAAGTTTCCACCTTTTCATTTGCTTTAGATTATACCTTACACGATTCGGATTACATTATATGTTACACGACTTTGTTTCGATTACAGCTTGAAAAAAACATATTAGGTTGCTTTAGGGACTGTTTGTTTTAGCTTATATAATGTAACCTTATTTTGGGTTTCTTTTGGCTTATGTAAACCTCGATTTTGTAGCTTCTTTGGAGACTTATATATGATCTTGGTCCTGATTTTGTTTCTTAGTTATTTGCTTAATCAGCTTCCAAGCTGAAAAAGGTTGTCCTTTTGCTATATTTGCTTCCTGATACTTACGGTTGTTTCACGTTGGTAGTATCTATTGTATGTTATACGCTTTTGTGGTGATTTGGTTGTTGGAATGTGCAATTGATATGGTTGTGATGACCTTGAACGACCCGGGCTAATCCTGAGATTGCACGTATCTTGGCGGGGCAACCTCTCGAGGTTGCAGCCACGGCGTGTTTATCTGGTTTTCCCTAAAGGGTGCCATGTCTGAGCCAAAAAATCATAATTAGCAAGTTCAGTTGGTACCCGGATCTTCGCGGGACAACCTTTGAAGTTTGCGGTGCGTTACCCCCGGTTTCCAACTGTATTTTGGTTGGGAGATGACGATAGTTTTAAACGGCCTGATTTTCAACGTGGCATCACGGCGCCGTGTTTGCAGCCATATCATGTCACTGACTTGAATCGTTGGTCGTACGTTCTCAGCTCTGAGCCACTGCATTGTAACATCAGCGGTCTCGCGTTCCCAAAAGGTTTACGCTTTTTAAAAATTGGCTGATTATAACAACTATCAGTAAAACCTTTCTAGGGTGTGTCCATTCCCGAGGTATGTTTTTTTGACAAAACAGTGGGTCCGAATTAGTAATTGGCGATGAAGATATTGTTTCATGTGTCCATTACCCGGTTTCCAACTATATTTGGTTGGGAGATGATGATAGTTGTAACCGGCCTGGTTTTCGGCGTGGCGTCACGGCGTCGTGTTTGCATCCATATCAGGTCACTGACTTGAATCGTTGGTCGCATGTTATCAGCTCTGAGCCACTACATTGTAACATCAACGGTTTCGCGTTCTCAAAAGGTTTACGTTTTTTAAAAATTGGCTGATTATAACAACTATCAGTAAAGTAGACTGGGTGTTTTTTTAAATACCTTGCAAAACAAACTAATTAGGCTTCATTCAGAGTTTCCATTGTTTTCATTCCTGTTTTTTTGGTTGTCGGGTTGATGGCAGGTGACGATGGTGAGGTTCGTGTCGTTCGTTGCCGCTGTTGATTCCGGGCGACGATAGTGGGAAAAAAGTTTATAATAAGGGGATATGAGTAACGCACTGTAGCTAAGCATTCCCCTCTTTTATTATAACGGTAATTATGTTAGTTACCTTTGGTTACCACAGTATGCGATTATACGGGCTATGATGAGTTACAACGGGTCGGGATACAGCTGAGATCAAATGTCTCTTGGCTGGCCACCCTTTCAGGGTTACAGCCATGGCGTGTATGATTGCTGATGATCAGGTTGAATTGGCCCGTAACTTGCCGGGCCAACACGAAGTCGTGCTTGCAGCCATGGCGGGTCACGCACCTTTGCTGCTCTTCCCGCCCTCGCATATCTGAGCTTATTCTT
Organism: Glebionis coronaria; assembly: GCA_025667525.1. NCBI lineage: Eukaryota > Viridiplantae > Streptophyta > Magnoliopsida > Asterales > Asteraceae > Glebionis > Glebionis coronaria. Next base: position 42,543 of record JANFOE010001394.1, on the reverse strand, counting down.
CCAAGAATGTGGTTTGGGTTTGTTTACTGACCTGTATGTTTCTCGGCTGAGATTCGATATCGGTTTATCAAGGCGGACAAAAAATTGTTCCACCTGCCAGTGTCGGTGGCGTCTCCGGCTGACTGTAAGTTTTTTTATTGTTGCATAAATGGTCTGAGAAAAATGTCCATCTCGCGTTACTTAATATTTGGTTGTTTATTTGTTCATGAAAGGTGACCAACCTGCCAAAACAGAACTCCAGCGTGTGTTGGGGCTAAAAGCTCATGCCTACCAGATAGGTGTTCGGGCAAGTTTAGGGAGACCGTTTATCGTCTTCCTGCTCTATCCTGCACCAGCTATGGACTAGCGCTAAGATTAGGTATTTTCTGTTTCCCTACAACTTATATGATACTTTTATACGGCGTATGATAATTTTATACGGAAGAGATTGATAAGCTCCCACCTCCTATAATCCTTGCTGTCGGGTGTTGTCGAGTAACCGAATACACAGGTTTGCTAAAGTATACCCCTTCCCTGACGACAAAAAAAGAACAACTGACTACGAAGGAACGTTTGTTTGTGACGATGACGGAGAACTGGAGGACCCCTTATTTAGGTATGGAAATGTTATTCACAATGCATCCACAATTAATAACCAATATACTAAAACAACCATATTATGGCAAATGCCAGGTACAGTTTCAAAACAAGTGTTCATGATGGCACTGGCCAAGCAAGCTTCACCTTCTTCGACCAAGCTGGTTAACATTGAAAAGCTCATCACAAACGAAAAGTTGACAAGGCTGAAGGAACCAAAAGGAATATAAGGTTCTTTTACAACGTCAGCTGTGGCAACAACAGAAGAGAAACCTTTGCCTGCCTCTCAGGAACCACAACAATAATGGCCCACCAGCTCTGTCGTTGAAATACAAAAGAATGAACCAGGTAACACTCTATACTACACGTTTGTTACACAACAGCCTTTAGTTTTTTTCATGTTGCCTTCTTTAGAGTTTGTATCAATGCAATCAAAATAGAAAAGTTAATAAATAAACATTTGCCAAAAACAAACATACGAATACATTAAACCAAATACATAAAGAAGTCGTGCCAATGAAACAACGTCATTGCCAGTACCAAAATAACAAAAACCCAGGCACACACGCCTGGTCCATTCTTGGTAGACACAGAAACACAACACAAGCAACATAATAGCCGGCGATGATTTATTCAACACACACAAAGCAAACACCTTCACGCGCATTCAAATAATCGTTTCAATCACAAACGTTCCCTCGCAACCGTTCAATGAACCTTTCCATCCTACCGATGCGGTTGCCAGTTGCCACTTGCTTCGCCTACGAGCTATTCTCGAAAGGAACAGTCTTCACGTGTCGGGGTCCCTAAAAAGTCCACCCTCTGGTTAACTACTGGTTCCCCAGCGACGGTCCTTAGCTCATAAACAAGATGAGTCCTATCAATGACACCACTATTCACCTCCTTCCACATTTCCTCCATCCTAGATTTCCAGGTTGTTTCGCCTAGGATCTCATCATGTAGACGACAAATGAACATGTCCGCCGAATCGTCAGTTCCTGCTTCTTTCTCCAATGCATCACATTTTGGGCGGTACTCCATTGGTTATTTCTTTATAAAACTTAACTATAAATTTGTGTAAAGATGTGTGAACTCTAGCCTGTTAACACTCCTTTATATAGCAACGCCTCCTGGCTTACATCCTACAGTGTCCTGCACTAACAATCAACGCTACCACCAAAAACAGTAACCCAATCCCGAATTGCATGATTCTTGGCTTAGCTTCCCAAAAGTATATTTTAAAAAAACACTATCCCCATCCACACACTATTCCCATCATCTATTATTCTACCTTTTCTGTTTATTTTTTGCCACGTTTAGACAATATAAAAAAACCATTTATGGCCAAACAGATAAAACAAAAATAATGTTGTCAGTGGTTCACTCTCCTCACACCCCTTAAATGCTAATCTACAATAGTATCCACTATCATTCTTGCCTCCATAAGTAGTTACACCCGTTTCATGGGCCTCTACACGTCTTTACCATAAGTGGTGAAAAAACAAAGCACCAACAACAGTACCCGCAGTGTTGCTATGCTCTATAATGCATACTTTTGGTTCGATTAGACAACATATTATAACACACAAACACAACATTTTACACAGCTTGATTAGAACCTAATGAAATAGCATTAGAACATAATGAAAGAACACATTTCACACATAAACGACATTCATTATATTACAAACAACATACAACACAACTTCAAGCAAAACAACATAACAACGAGTTTGGCCATATAAAAGACATACCACCAACAAATACAGCCAGACTATACACAATCGGATCCCACATGCCGTTTATTACAAACACACAAACAAGCTTCTTGCTCTAAACATACGTTCTATCATTACATGGGTTACAAGGATCGGAAAAAAACGATCCAGATCTTGAAGACGCCCATCAAAATCATCCGTCAGTGCCTGTAGCTTCCACAGCTCCGCGACATCACTCTCTTACATGTCACCTAGCAGCCAAAGCATTCGACTCACACAGTGGTCCGGGCTAAGGCTAGACATCTCACTTATAAACTGGGCCCTCTCATCAATGTCGTTTTTATTCCGCGCATGCAGATCTTCAATCCTGCGCCTCCAATCCGTCTCAGCCTTAATCTTCTTCCGTAGATAGAAACAGGAAACGCTTCCAAAATCGCTGGAAGAACAAATCAATTGCAAAGCATGAAGCACTCCTCGCCAACTCATTTTTTTCCTTGAGTGTTTTACCCTGGCTGTTGCCTGCAATGTGCTATACCCAACTGGAATGGCACACTTAAATAGACCATATCCAACCCTCTGTTGGCATGTCACATTGGATTCATTCTTTTTTAAATTACTTGCTAGCCAACTACCCATTGAAGCCTGCAACAGTTAGATTCTCAATAGCATGGAAGTAAATTAATGACACTGATTCCAAGCAAAATGCCAACCACATGTGCATCAAAAAATGTCCCAATAAAAATCACCAAGAGACAAAAATGAATCACTGTTAGAAGCATGCCTACCATGCTTGCTATCATGATGCAGAGGATGACCAGATTTATTTAATCTCATTTACATTGGTTCCTGTCGTTACAATTGTTCGATATATGTAACAAATTTAAAAAAACACCAAAAAAAACAATAAATACACACACGCAAGGCGTGTGCCAATATTATTCGTACAAATAATATGCAACCCCTGACAGTTCAAAACCATGCCTATCAGTACACGAATTTCAAAAGCACGGTTAGACTGGAAACATGAAAAGCACAAATCTAACCACCACACTGGTCTTCAACTTGACAACGACCGCTTATTCTTCGACAACTGTTAGTACATTCAACATCATGGATCAGTCAGACCCATTCCCTTGCAACCTTTGTGAAAACCTTTCCATACGCCCTGATACGATTCCCAGCCATGATACCAATCTGTGAGACCCCCAAAATCAGGTATGGAACAACTAGGCAGCAAGGGGGCGCCACGTCATGGTACAAGAAACAGTGAAATATTATTGACATAAAGTTGACGTAATAAAAATTTATTCATTAAATCATAAAGAATCAGAGTTTTTAAACAAAGGTCCCAGATTTTTATAAGCGGAAATCTATAATTTAATTATGTTTTTGTAACTTTTAGTTACAAAGAATACATGATAAAATTCTGACAGTTTTTAGATAAACCAAAGTTTAAGTACACACAGAAATCTCCAAGCTGCGATAACATCCTGCGGGCTCCCATCTAAGCAAAGCTAAGTATTAATACCTGAGATTAAACATGTAAAATCGTCAACATAAAGTTGAGTGATATTCATAGGTTTAGCAGTAAAGATGTGGAACACAAGCATTTATTTGTAAAACAAGTAAATAGAGAAAATGGTTATGATCATTAACCATAGTCCGAAACCAATATTATTGCTGTTTAGTTCATGAACCGAAGCTTAACTCAAAGTAAGTTCCTCTAGGGAGTATTCAGCCTAAATACTCAAGTATAAACAAATGTAAGTGCGTCAAGGTAATCGGGATGGGGATTGTCAATCCCGATGGATCCACCCACAACATTCGCGCTTAGCGCAAAGCATACGGGACAATTAACGGTTCATGATCAAGAGAGGAAACTTAAGGCTATTAACTATAAGCAATAATATCAATGAAAACTGTTGGAAATCATACAAGTCTGAATAGCATACAAGTTCTGGATAGCATACACTTTTTAAATGGATGTGTTCCACCATGTAAAATCTCACCCCGCGTTTAGAAACAATGTACAAGTAGTAAAAGGGGCTATGAACTCACCTTAGCTACGAGGTGAATCAATATGGAACTTGAGGGCTGAGTAGTAACAACAAGAAATCAAGAAACTTTAAGTCATCCAAGACCTACGATGGCGGGGCGCGAAAACTTATAAGATACAAAAATAACGTTTAGAAAACGCTTTTGTTACTATTAGTACATAAACCATCTTATAACTCGCAAGGCATTGCAACCTATTGACTCGAATCAATTTTGACTTAAAAACACTACTTACCCACTGTATGATCATTTTTATAAACATTAACCATGCTCATCAAACCCATAAGTAGCAAACACTTGTACACTTTGAGTCGAAAATTAACGTTAACAAATTGGCTGCACTAAATTTTCAGAAACATGCTGTAAAGATTGTATCATATCTTTTTTTTCAACTTTCTTTGTGTGTTGAAAAAACCCTAATTCTCTCTCTATGGGCGAAATTCTTTGTCCTTTTCGACTGCACTTCTGATTTAACCTTGTTAATTCATCATTCATTGATTAAAGTGTATACCATTGTCTGATCCGTATATTGTTTATCTTGTTCGCTATACACTCGTGAGTTTGGTATGCTTGGGATTTATCCCTCCCTATTGTTACTGTGATCGGTGCATAAACCGGGGATAGTAATATTGGATTTGTGATTGTGATATTATCTTTAATTAATTCGACGTGGATTTTAGGGTTTTATCTTTTGTGCATCTAGGGCTTGTTTTTGCTATAGTAGGGTTTTTTATTATTTTATGCGCAATCATGATGGATGTTGGATAAATTATTTGTTTATTCGTGGTAGCCCTAATTAGGGTTTCGTTTGTGACTGCTTAGTTTTTGTATTTGTTTGGTCTGAGAGATGGATAATTCGAATAAAGCCTTTCCAGAGGGGCATGCGGGTGGATCAAAGCTATTGCAATCTTTGTTGGGTGCAAGAAAACCGATGCGTGGGTTGACCGTCCAGTCAGGTATGATTAGCAGTAACCCTAATGGCTCCTCTAATGTTTTGAAGGAAGTTCAGGTAGATAGAGAGATTGTTGACCAGCAGATCCAGGAAGTACAGAATGAAGGGGAATCGGTTACTGTTTCGGGTGTGAAATCATTTGCTGATATGGTGGCGGCTGAGAAGGTGAACACCAAAGTGTTATTTCGCCAATTGTTTAATGATGATTCAGTGGAGGATACTGACTTTGTATTACCATTTGAGAATGTTAATGCTGCCCAGAATAAATTTAACAACTCACTTGTGGGGTTTTTTGTTGGGAAATCAGTTGCATTCCCTCTTGTTAAGAACTATGTCATGAACACGTGGGCTAAGTTTGGTCTTCAGAAGGTCATGAGGGATGATGATGGTGTTTTCTTCTTCAAGTTTACGACTAGAGCGGGGTTAGAGCAAGTTATTGAAAAAGGTCCATGGATGATAAGGAATCAGCCTCTAATTCTTAATAAGTGGACTCCTGATTTGGTTCTCTCTAGGGATGCTGTGACGAAACTTCCGGTATGGGTTAAGATACACAAGGTGCCTGTAGTGGCGTATAACGCGGATGGTTTGAGTCTTATTGGGTCACAAATTGGATCACCAATCATGCTTGATGCCTTTACTAACACTATGTGTATGGAAGAATGGGGTCGAATGGGTTATGCACGGGCTCTTATCGAGATTGCAGCAGACAAGGAGCTCAAAACTAAAGTTACTATGGCTGTTCCACATCTTGAGGGAGGGGGGCACTCTAGGGTTTGTATGAATGTAGAATATGAATGGAAGCCACCAATGTGTGAGGAGTGCAAAGTGTTTTTTTTTTTTTTTTTTTTTTTTGGTAAAAGGGTAACAATGACCCTGGTAAATAGAACCAAAAAAACGTTGAAGTACAATGAATGTGGCTGAAATACCACATTAACCGCAAGCTACAGGCAGCTTGAGTGCAAAGTGTTTGGCCATGCTTATGATCAATGTCCTAAGAAACCGGTTCCTATTACTGCTGACCAGGGAGTGGACCTTACTGAGGCACAAGATGGATTCACTAAGGTTACTACAAAAAAGCATAAGAACAAGAAAGCGAATAAAGGTAAGAATAAACAATCTCAGGGTGTTTATATACCTCGATCTGAGTTAAAACTAAAATTTGCACGTGATAAGGGGGAAGGGTCAAAAACGAAGGACGTGGTGGCTAAGCCACCTGAAAAAGAGGTGATTTTAAAGAACTCTTTTGGTGTGCTATCTGATGAGGAAGGCAAAGATCATTTAGGGGATGGTTTTGTTAATGATGACAGTGACGACGAGGACATTGATGAACATTTAGTCATGGAGAATTCTCAGCAAAGTTCAAATAAAGGAGCAAGCACTCCTGTTAATTCAGTGATCAATGTTTAACATTGTTGCATGGAATATAAGGGGTCTGAACTTCTCCCTTAAACAAAAGGAGGTCCGACAAGTGATTGATGATAATAATCTTTCTGTATGTGTAGTCCTTGAATCGCATGTTCCTGATTCTAAATTGACGCAGGTTCATATTTATTTCGGCAGTGGGATTGGACTTCTAATGCTGTTTGGTGTAATAAGGGGTCTCGGATTATTCTGGGATGGAATAGGAATGATGTGGATGTTAGTGTGATTACTCAGTCTGCCCAAGTGATTCACACGCGGTTGTGGTTAAAACATGATAAAAAAAAGAATTATATTGTTCCTTTGTTTATGCCCATAACCTGTATACTCATCAGCGTGAACTTTGGAATGATCTTGCTAAATTCCAGGTTTATGTTCGACAACGGCCATGGTGTTTGCTGGGAGATTTTAACGCAGCTCTCAATCTTATTGATGTGGTTACGGGATCTTCTAATATTGATCTCTCTATGCGAGAATTTCGTGAGTGTGTTAACAGGTTGGAGGTCAAGGATGTGCAATATACTGGGTTGAACTATACTTGGACGCAGAAGCCTCATGGCAGTGACGGTTTGATGAAAAAACTTGATCGGATTATGGCTAATGAGGTTTGTCTGGATTTGTTTGTGGGCTGCCATGCTATATTTAAACCATACCGCATCTCGGATCATACCCCTGGTGTGTTGTGTATTCCTACTGATGTAAGGAAGAGACCTCGACCTTTTAAATTTCCTAATAGCTTGGTGATGCATGAGCATTTTAAGGACACTGTTAATACTGGATGGACTATGACCGGGAGCGGATTCCATATGTTCACGTTGGTGCGAAAGTTAAAAGGTCTTAAGAAGCCTCTTCGTCGTCTTTTTTATGATCAGGGGAATTTGCATGAAAATGTGAAGCGCCTTAGGCATGAGCTTGATTTGGTTCAGCGGGATCTTGACAGAGAACCGTTTAATGAAGTTCTTAGGGAGGAGCAGATGTTATACTTGCAAGCCTTTAACCATGCTAGTCTTATGGAGGAACGTTTTTTGCGTCAAAAGGCGAAAATTAATTGGCTTAGGGATGGTGATAATAACTCTGCTTTCTTTCATAGAGTTGTGAAGAATAGAACGCAGCGAAATAGAATTGATGTTATTATGAATGCTACAGGGGAAATCTTTGCTAATGATCGTGTTGCTGATGCTTTTGTGCAGTATTATGAAGGTTTCTTAGGGCAGCAGGAGGAGGTGATGGCTTTAAATGACCAAGATTTATTTTTTAATCGTATTGATGCAGGATTGGCTGTTGATATGATTAATCATGTTTCTGATGGTGAAATTAAAGATGCTATCTTCTCTATGGGAAATGATAAGTCTCCGGGTCCTGATGGCTATACTGCGGGCTTTTTTAAAGGGGCGTGGGATATTATTGGTCATGATGTTATTCTGGCTATTCGGGAATTTTTTGTCAATGGGAAACTCCTTAAGGAAGTGAATCATACCGTACTTGCTCTTATTCCAAAGGTAAGTAATCCTACTCGGGTAACGGATTTTAGACCAATCTCATGTTGCAATGTTCTGTTCAAGTGTATAACCAAAATACTTGCTAATAGAATGAAGAATAGTCTTAAAGAGGTAATTAGTCCGAATCAGTCGGCGTTTGTCCCGGGTAGAAGTATTGCTGATAATATCCTCCTTACTCAAGAAACCATGCATAATTATCACTTGAATCGTGGTCCGCCTAGATGTGCTTTCAAGGTGGACATTCAAAAGGCGTACGATACAGTTAATTGGTCGTTTCTTAAGGAGGTTTTGATTGGATTTGGTTTTCATGTAAGATTTATTGGGTGGATTATGGAATGTGTTTCAACGACTTCATTCTCGATTAGTCTTAATGGCATGTTTCATGGTCATTTCAAGGGGAAGCGGGGCTTACGTCAAGGAGACCCTCTTTCGCCATATTTATTCACTCTGGTTATGGAGATTTTAACTCTTATGCTTCGAAGACGAGTTAGAGAAGTGGATAGATTTTCTTATCATCGATATTGTGAAAGATTAGAATTGGTGAATTTATGTTTTGCAGATGATCTATTCCTATTCACTTACGGGGATGTTAATTCGGCTAAGGTGATTAAAGAGTGCCTTGAGGAGTTCAAGAATATGTCTGGTTTATCTCCGAGTTTACCTAAAAGCACTATTTATTTTTGTAACATCACGAACCCAGTGAAAACTGCTATTCTCCAACTGCTGCCTTTTGAGGAAGGTATACTGCCGGTAAAACATCTTGGTGTGCCTTTGATCTCGTCGAGGCTTATGTATGGGGACTGTAAGGAGTTGGTTGATAAAATCCAACTTCGAATTGATGGCTGGCAGAATAAAGCTCTTTCCCGTGCAGGTCGTTTGCAACTTATTAAGTCGGTTTTGGGTTCTCTTCATGTTTTCTGGGCTGCGGTTTTTATTCTGCCCGCGAGAATTCTTGCGAATATTGAGCAGCATATGAGATGTTTCTTATGGTCTCAAGGTGGGTCGGGTGTTGGGAAGTCTAAAGTTGCTTGGGATATGGTTTGTTTACCGAAGAAAGAAGGTGGCCTTGGTATACGTCGTCTTTCTCCATTTAATCAAGCTCTTATGGTGTCTCATGTTTGGAAACTTCTTTCGAATAAGGATTCTTTGTGGGTGAGATGGGTACATATGTATAAGCTAAAGAATCGAAGTTTTTGGGATGTTCCTATTCGTGGAAACATGACATGGGCTTGGCGTAAAATTCTACAATTGAGACCGTTGCTTCGTTACGCAATATGGCATAAAATTGGGGATGGTAATTCTACTTTGGCTTGGTATGATTCTTGTTGTTCGCTTAGTCCTCTTGCTAATATTATATCTAGTCGGGACATCTTTCGATCGGGATTTAATAAACAGAGTAAGGTTCGGGATCTTATTGCTGAGGGGCAGTTCAATTGGCCTAATGAATGGGTGCATAAGTACCCTTTGTTACTCAATATTGCCGTTCCAGTTTTACGTGAAGGAAATGCTGATATTCTGGAATGGAGAGATTTAGACGGGAATCCGAAACCGTTCTCTACGCTCGCTGTGTGGAATTTGTTAAGACCCCGGGAGATTAAGGTTGCATGGTATCATGTTGTTCGGTTTTCAGGGTGTATACCACGGCATGCATTTACGTTATGGTTGATTATTAAGCGTAGGCTGAAGACACAAGATCGTATGAGGGATTGGGATAATGTGGATTTGTCTACGTTGAGATGTGCTCTTTGTGAGACGACGCATGATTCGCATGAACACTTATTTTTCGAGTGTTCGTTTTCTATTCAAGTGTGGAACACAATTAGAAGAGTTGCTGAATTTCCTTTTTCCATGGTTGCTATAGAAGATGTGGTTCATGCGTTACTTCCGATTGCTCACCAGAAATCTACCCGAAGTGTTGTAGCGAAGCTTGTGTTGGCTGCGACAACTTATTTTCTATGGCAGGAGAGAAATAATCGACTCTTTAAGAATTCTAAGAGGACGGTTGCCCAGGTTGTTGAGGTTATTGAAAATTCTATTCGGCTTAAACTCATGTCCTGCCGTTGGAGACATTCTCGGAGCGTCTCAACTTTGGTGCAGAAATGGAGGTTATCGGCTCAGTTGATTAGCTAGTTTCTTTATGGAGGTTTCATTTTGTTCATGCTCCTATAGATGGTTCTTTCCTATAGGTGTTTTAGCTTATTTTATGTATTGATTATATGGCATGTCATATAATCGGGTAGTTCAAGTCTTCTTTGAGGTTAACACGGTATCTCTGCCGTGTTCCATTGTACTTAATGTTTTGGGTGATTAATATATTTTACCGGGGAGAAAATTTCCCTTTTACCCAAAAAAAAATAAAAAAAAGATTGTATCATATCTAGAGTTCTATAATAGCTATAAACTCAAACTTTATGGCCCTGGAAAGATAAAATTATTACCTTTTCAAATCTTTATGAAACACTATCAAAGCTATAACCAATAACCAGGAAATGCGGTTTTAGTGCAGACTACTCAGATTTGACTTTTTCGACAAAAATTTGCATAAAACCATTTTGACCATCATTTATATTCCGTAAAAGATTTTAACTTGAAACCAATTGGAAATATTCACATTTGACCTATGTTACTGTAATAAGTCATAAAAATACCCACTTTAGCTTTTTATGATTTGACCCAAACACAAATTTGGCGCACATGTCGGTATTGACTAGTTTTGATAAAAAGATCATATTTTACTCATCCGTACACTTCTAAAAACCACCCAACTCACCAATTGTACTACACAACCAAGGCTATCCAAAAATAAAGAAAGTTGCAGGTCTTATTTGCAGAAAAATTTCATGAATTATTGTAGCAATCTGCTATCATTCTTAACCTCATTTTTGACACTCAAATTTACTTCTAATATCACCTAAAAACTTGCACACCCTAAGCAATGCCTCTACAAGTATACAAGACATATCATGATCATAATACCACCTTGACATTAGTAGCATATGGTCTAAATACAAAAACCCCAATTTCATAATCAAAGCATTTAATCAAATAGAAATCAAAGCAATACAATGGTGCCAAGAGTATATTAGTACAAGTGTGACGGATATGAGAACCGGGCTGTAGATGGCAATGGGAAATACTCCAAGGGCTACCCACTACCTACAATAGTGATCACGACCCTTAAGTATGCGTTTTATAAAAATATAAAACAATTGTATAAAAATATTTTGTAAAAATGTAATATGTATATAACTTGCACAACCAACCGAGTTTAAGTTTATATGGTGACATTATAGCAATGTATAAATAGCAAGTGGGTTACACGAGGGTAGTAAAGGGTAATTAACACGAAATCGATGAAATGGTTACAAGGTGATAATGTTTCAAAAAAATTTAGCCGGAATCGTCATGAGACACATGTCAAAATGATAACGAAAGATATGAAAATGAGAACTTCAAATCTTGACCCAAATCAGTGGTACGATCGAAGCATAGAAAGAAAATAGAATGGCAATTAAGTCATAAATAAAAGAAAGGATAAAGGAATCCGTATATGTGCACATCGTGATTAATTTGACAATAATATACTTTTAAGAAAGTAGGGTATCAGTTAACAAATAGTACAATCACTCAGAAAAGTTTCTATATTAGGAAGTTACCGAATTTCAAAAGTTCAAGATCTATGTATATGTATGACCGAACTCAAAGTTACTATTTCATACTTGTTCAAACGCAATCATTGTTTTTAGTTTAAGAAATGTAAAGCCCAACTACATCCCTAGATCTTTGTAGACGAAAATCGTTGAAGGAAGAACTTATGTAACAAGTAAATGTACGTAATCTATAATCTAATCTATGTTACTATTAACAGACCAAAGTTCAGGCCCAACAGTCTAAACAACCCACTAACCAGACTAAATCCGTATGTAAGTAACTAGCTGAAGGATTAACGAGAAATAATTGTAACTAGTTTGGACTGTGAAGCTGCTTCAGTTGCAAGTTTGTCGCGAAATGCACAGGCATCATCTTGCAACATCTGTAGGAAAGTCACCATCTGATTAACAAGTGGTTCCCCTGAAACCGTCATTAGCTCCTGGACAAGGTGGGTCCTGTCAATAACCCCACTATTAATCTGTCACCAAAGCTATTCCATCCTTTGTTTCCAACCCATCTCTTCTTGGATATCATTTTGCAGGTGGCAAACAAACATGTCCGCCCAATCATCAGACAGGGCTTCTTGCTCCAAAACAACGCATCTTGGTCGGTATGCCATTTTCCACTACCTTTTATTAGGTTACCTACAAATATTTGTAAGAATGTGTTAAACGCAACCTGTTATCTGTGACACCCCCAAATTGGTCAAAATGCAGCGGATATATTAATTGGGTGTCACGTGGGTGGATCAATAGCAAATAGTATATAGAGCATCAGATAAAATATTATCAAACATTTATTACATGACCAAGAGTGTAAATCGTTATTTTAAATAGTTCTGACATAACGTAAAGATTGTTCATGAGTCCCTTATGAAGATCCCCAGATGTTTGCTAAGATGATGTCTACTCAAATGCTACAGTCCATGCACATAGTAACTACCTGCTTCAAACACCTGAGAAAAACATGCTTTGGAGGGTCAACAAAATTTGGTTAATTCATAGGTTTAGTTGTATAGTCTGGATATAAATAGTCACTGAAACAGTAAGACACAAAGCATTGCTGTTTAAGGGTAATTATACTGCCTATTGCACGAAATTGACACTTGACATAGTTGAGTCCTCAACAAATGAGAACACATCGCCCTTTCTAAATAGGCACCATCAATAATAGTGCTAACATGGTAAACACATGTTGTCCCGGCCAAGGCACAGTGAGCATGACTCACTCAGGTGGGGATGGTCAATCCCAAATAGATCTCTTCATAACATTCAGGTAATCCAACGATTCTAACAGTTTCAGTTCACGGGTCATGAGGAATTTAGGCATATATAATCAAAGTTGATACAGTTTAATTTATATCCATAAATCAGTTGCATGTTTTCTCCCTGAAAAGGATTTAAAAGTTTGTCAATATATAAGAAGTGGGGCCATGAAATCACCTTAACATTATGGTGATAGTCACAAGAATCTGGAGTAGTGCTCAATGCACATTCAACAACCTAGATAATTATACAGTCTCAGTAAAAGTATAACAGGTTGTACAAAGATTACTGAAGTATCAGTATATGCTTCTACAGGTTTTTAAGTATTTTATTAGGGTACCCGTAGTTGGTTATAGTGGTACGGGTTATAGTTATATTTATTTTAAGTATAAATTAAATACTATAGTTTAATTAAATCAATCCCGTTTAATTAATATTCTAGAATTCGTACTATACACAACATGACTTAAATATTTAATATCAGGACTTTGTAAATATTTGATGTGAGGGAAAAATAAATATAATTAGTATATTTATTTTTATAAAAAGTCATATTAAACTTAGGGTTTTGCTAACAGCAGCCCTATGGGTTTTTCATAAGGCTGTCATTTGTATAAAATTGCATTAAATGAACTGATTATTTCCATATTTATATGTATTTAAATATTATAATTATGGAATGTGTAGTTAAACATGGAATGATTTATCATAATTAAATGTTGAATTATCAATTAAGTTATTTAAACATGGAAGGTTTTATATTAATTAAATGTTTAATTTTATTTATGGTAATCTTAAGAAAAACCCATAGGGCTGCTGTTAGCAAAACCCTTAAACTTATACCTCGTAATGTGTATATCATTTAATTAATTTAAACGTTTCCAATATTTGTATAGCCATCACATTACAGGTTGGAAAAATACCCACAAGTATCGGGCCTTTATATTTTCCTTTATTTTTCCTTTTTAGTACACGTTGAATATATATATATATATATATATATATATATATATATATATATATATATATATATATATATATATATATATATATATTATTAGGGTCTATGAAAGTTTATTTAAGTTTAGGGAATGGCAAAACTAGTCCCCCAATTTTGTATAAATACCCCTGGTTACACAAACGCCCCTAGGGCTTACATAAGTTTCACAATTTGTCATTTCTAGTCCTTGTGGTTTCGGTCAAGTTTTAGAAATATCCCCAAGTTACAAAACAGCCCCTAGGGATTGTACAAGTTTCGGCTAATTACAAACAGCCCCCTAGGGCTTATACATGTTTCGGCTATATACCAAACAGCCCCCTAGGGTTTATAAAAGCTTATCAAGTTGGCAAAAGGGGTCCCTATGGTTTCGGTTAAGTACCAAAAAGGCCCAAAAAGTAACTAGTTTGTTTATAAGTTTTCATAATGTCGTTTTAAGTCCTTTAAGTTTCAAATAAGGCCTCAAAAGGCACGAAAAGATTTTAGGGCTTGCAATATGTTTGCAAAGTTGCACGTTTGGTCCTTGGAGTTTAAAATAGGTCTTGCCTATATGCAACCGCGACCCTACACTTTCTAGTATGGCCAGTTTAGTCCTTGTACTAGTTCCAAGTTTCGAAAATCCTTAGGTGAGTTTCACAATTTGCCATACTCGACATGGGGAAAGCCTTATTTACATAAATGGCCTGAAAAACTCCCATGTTATTCTAGAAGTGTTTAATAGGCTAGGGTGGCCCATTAAGGCTCGGCTAAGATATTAGGCCCTAGTGGGCTAGATTTTGGGCTTAGCAAATTAATAAGGAGGCTAAACTTGTCCTAACTAATTCCATCAAATTACCACTTGGGCTTTTTAGGCTTATAATTCGCGGCTTGTATAAGCTTAAGGCTTATATGATTCGTGGCTTATAGCTTATTTGGTTTAAACTCTAGAAGTGCTTGGTTTCCACTAGATCTATCATTTTTATGCTTATTAAATCAAGAAACTTGAAATCAAGTCGTGATCTATCTTGACTCATAGTTTGGCCGAGAGACATAGCGTCCTTGGCAAGCAAGACTTGCGTAATCTCTTGACCATCGGTACACGTTTATTGACATAAACGTGACCCAAGTATAATCATAAACATGCTATATGTTTGTTTGGACTACTTTACGTGTGCATGCATAAGGAGCCACGTGAATGCCATGTACACGAAGTAAATTAAACGAGATGAAGAAGAAGGGAGTGGTTACTTACTTGTTTAGACTAGAGTAGTGGTGACAAGACAAACACAAATCGAGGGTATGCAAGGTTGTAGCTTAGCCGTGACCTAGGACTAGTTTGAGAGGATCTTTCTAGTCAAGGCTTGAGCAAACCGTGCCTTCTATCTTCTTCAATGCTAGATTCGACACTTCAATGCTAGGGAGATCTTTGTGTGAATGATTAGGAGTAAATGCTTAGGATATTTTTGTATGTGTGTGTATCCGAATGTAGTAAGTTATAGGGGAGTAGGTTTGTTGTTTAACCACAAGTTGTGTGAATCCTCATGTGGTTTGGGAGCTTTCTACGTCAAGAGAGAGGCAAAAGATGGGGGTTTTCCCTAGGTTGAGGACAAGGTAAATCCTACAACTTGATCTTCCTAGTACATGCCATTATTGGGAGTGTGTAGTACCTTGGCTTTTGGGAGAGCCTTAACCGTCGGCTAGCAAAGAGAAAAAGAGGCAAGAGTTGTGCAAACTAGATGCATTAATGAAGGGGTGTTGTACAAGGATGGGGAGAATGGTTTTTTGGCTAGGTGGTGGTTTTGTGGAGACAAAAGTACCACCATTAAATGTAGGGATCCTAGTACCATAGATTTGGCAAAAAGGATGTTTGTAATGTTGGTTGGAGTGTTTCTAGCCATGTGTTGCATAACACATGTGGGGAAAACATAGTTTTCAAAATATCTAGTATAAGTTAAGTGTTTAAGTAGTGTTTAGTAATAGGTTTGTGTCAAATATAACTTGTACATTAGTTCCTAGCCGGGTAGTAAATACAAGGGCTCATGATTAAGTAGGAGTTAAGTGTGATTACTTGGGTATAGTCAAGGTATAAGGTGGATGGAAACCTTCTAACTTTAAATATATGACATACACTAAACGTGTGAGTTGTGATTTTAGAAAGATTAAATAAGACGGACATCTCATACTTTTATAAATATACTAAATCAACAGTAATATTTAATAAGAGACCGAAGTTTCATACAATTAACGGGGTGAGATTTCATTAAGCTCAATTAACTAGTGCATTCATTGGGACAAAGTCAGAGCTAAAAACAAGGATTTTACAGCACATTCCCGTTATTTTAGCTTTGTCCTCAAAGCTAGATCAACGTCATCAGTCAGCAAACAAGTGTGGGTACTTAGTCTTGAACGAGTCTTCTCATTCCTAGGTGAACTCAGGACCTCTCCTCGAGTTCCATCGTACCTTGACCAATGGGATCCGGCTATTCTTCAACTTTTTAACTATTCTTTCCATGATTTCCACAGGTTCTTCCGTGAACTGGAGTTTGTCGTCAAAGTGTACTCCCTCCAATGGCATAGCTAGAGGCTCATCAGCATAGCACTTTTTCAGGTTAGACACGTGAAAGGTGGAGTGCGCCCGACTCAATTGTTGGGGTAACTCCAAGCGGTAAGCGACTTCTCCGACTCTGGCTATCACTTTAAAGGGGCCTACATAACGTGGGTTCAGTTTCCCACGTTTGCCGAATCATACAACTCCCTTCCATGGCGATACATTGAGCATTACACGGTCACCTACTTCAAACTGCATAGGTTTTCGTCTCTGGTCTGCATAGCTCTTTTGTCGGTCGCGGGCAGCTTGGATTCTTTGTTTTATAAGGATTATCATATCAGTCGTTTCTTGGATTAGTTCTGGTCCGGTGAGCTGGAATTCGCCTACTTCTGCCCAACACACTGGTGAACGGCATTTCCTACCATATAGTGCTTCGAATGGGGCAGCTTTGATGCTAGCATGGTAACTATTATTGTAGGAAAATTCCACCAAAGGGATGTGATCAACCCAACTATTCCCAAAGTCAATCACGCATGCTCGTAACATGTCTTCAAGGGTCTGAATTGTCCGTTCGCTTTGGCCATCAGTCCGCGGGTGGTAAGCAGTGCTCATATCTAAGCGGGTTCCCAAAGCTCGTTGGAACGCCTTCCAGAAATTGGATGTGAACCTACCGTCCCGGTCGCAGATTATTGAGACGGGTATTCCGTGCTTAGTCACCACCTCCTTCAGATATGTCTTGGCTAGCTTTGACAGGGAGTCATTCTCCCTGATGGGCAGAAAGTGCGCGGATTTGGTGAGTCGGTCGACGATCACCCAAATGGTGTCATAACCGTGAGATGATCTTGGAAGCTTGGTGATAAAATCCATAGTGATATTCTCCCATTTCCACTTGGGTATCTCCGGCTGAACCAGTAATCCGGATGGTCTTTGATGTTCGGTCTTGACGCGGGAACAGGTCAGACATTTCTGGACGTAAGTTGCGATGTTTGCCTTCATGTTTGGCCACCAGTATAACTTCTTCATGTCCTGATACATCTTCTCTGATCCAGGGTGTATGGAATACTTGGATTTATGGGACTCGTGCATGATCACGTCCCTCAAATCCCCATAACAAGGTAACCAACTCCTCCCATGCAAAAACAGGGTTCCATCTGCTCTTGGTTCCAACTTTTCTTTGGTGAGGTCGGCCCTGAGCATACCTCCAACATCTTCCTTCACGAGGTTTTTAGGCTTCTGAGCTTGTGTCTGAGCTTCTAGAATTTTTTTGGGTAAATCCAGACTAATTGTGACGACTAGTGCCCGGACTCTCATAGGAGGATCGGTCTCCTTACGGCTTAGTGCGTCAACAACCACATTTTCTTTACCGGGGTGGTATTTGATTTCACAGTCATAATCACTTAGCAACTCAATCCAACGACGTTGCCTCATGTTTAGCTCCTTTTGATCTAGTATGTGTTGTAAGCTCTTGTGGTCAGTATGCAACGTGCCCTTGGTTCCGTACAGATAGTGTCTCCAGATTTTTAACGCAAAAACCACAGATCCAAGCTCTAAATCATGTGTAGTGTAGTTCTTCTCATGTTTCTTTAGCTGTCTGGAGGCGTACGCGATCACTTTCGTTCTTTGCATCAGTACTGCACCCAAGCCTTTATGTGACGCATCACAATATACCACAAAGTCGTGGTCGCCCTCGGGTAAGGCCAGAATGGGTGCACTGCACAGCTTCTCCTTGATTAGTTGGAAAGCTGGCTCTTTTTTTCCCCATAGTCGAACTTTATTCCCTTCTGTGTGAGTTTGGTCATTGGTTTTGCTATCTTGGAGAAACCTTCGATGAATCGACGGTAGTATCCGGCAAGGCCTAGAAACTGGCGGATTTCTGTCGGTGACTTAGGAGATGCCCAATCTTTGACAGATCCGACCTTTGCTGGGTCTACATGAATGTCGTCACTATCAATAACATGACCGAGGAATTGGACCCTTGGGATCCAGAATTCGCATTTAGAGAATTTGGCGTAAAACTGTTCCTCCTTAAGTATTTTCAGAACTTGAGTTAGGTGTTCCTCGTGCTCATGTTCATCCTTAAGACTATCACAAACTTATCCAGGTATGGTCTGCACACATGATTCATAAGGTCCATAAAGATGGCAGGAGCGTTGGTCAACCCAAAAGGCATGACCTGGAACTCGTAATGGCCGTAACGAGTCCTGAAAGCGGTTTTTGGGATATCCTCCTCCTTGACTCTCAATTGATGATACCCAGATCGCAGATCTATCTTGGAATACACATTTGACCCTTGTAACTGGTCAAATAAGTCATCAATACGGGGGAGTGGATAACGGTTCTTTACAGTCAACTTATTCAGTTCTCTGTAATCTATGCACATTTGAAACGAACCATCTTTCTTTTTGACAAATAAGACCAGATCTCCCCATGGTGAGGAACTAGGTCGGATGAATCCCTTGTCAGACAATTCTTGAAGCTGTTCTGCTAGTTCTTTCATCTCTGATGGTGCTAGTCGATAAGGAGCTTTTGCTACGGGAGCAGCTCCTGGAATCAAGTCGATATAGAATTCCACCTGTCGGGCTGGTGGTAGACCTGGTAATTCCTCAGGGAAGACTTCGGGGAAATCCCGGACGATAGGCACGTCCTTGATTTGCTTCCTTTCGGGTTTGTCTTCTTCATCTACCTGGGAGATGTGAGCCAAGAAGATGGGACATCCTCTCAATAAATATCTCTGAACTTTGGTACAGGATATAACATTGAGTCTGGTGTCCGCAAGGTCAGTATTACCATCGCCTCGAATGATCAATGTCTCATTTCCCCATGGCAAACGGACTAGTTTCTCGTCGCAGACGATTACTACGCGGTACTTAGCTAACCATTCCATACCAATGATGATATCGAAACTGCCTAGATTCATTGGAATTAGGTCAATATTAAACGGGTGGTTGGAAAGGTTCAGGGTACAACCCCTAACAATGGTATCGGCTTCTACGATCTTACCATCTGCTAATTCTACTGAGAATCAGCGGTCTAATGTGGAAGGGATAACTTCTAATATACTACTAAATTCAGTGGAAATAAAGCTCATATCTGCCCCAGTGTCAAATAGGATGGATGCGTAACGATTATTTAGTAAAAACGTACCAGTAACTACGTTGGAGTCTGGGTTGGCTTTTGCATTGCCCACCACGTATACTCTGGATGTGGATCCTCCATTGTTTTTGTTCTGATTGGCCAACTTGGGGCAGCCTGATCTCACATGTCCGGGTGCTCCACACTCATAGCATACGACTCCTTTCTTTGGGCCACTGTTACTCCCTCCTGTAACACCACGGTTTCCTGACTGTCTATTCCTAAATCCACGGGTATTGGATCCACCTCGACTATTGCTCCTAGCATTAGGGTTGGGTCGGAACTGAGTAACGGCATTTACCTGGCAATCGCGAACAAAGTGGCCAACCTCTCCACATTTGTAACAAGTCTTGCACGGACTACCCACCTGATGATGAAAGTGGCATGTCATGCACATAGGTTTGGTGCCTTCGTAAATCTTTGAACCGGCGGGGGCGATTGCACTGTAAATCTGTCCGGCGTTTTGCCTCTTTGGAGTTGGGTGGTAATGAACACGGACATTGTCGTCCAACTTCCTCTTGTTCTCAATGTTTCTCTCGGAGATAGTGCGGGTCCTCTTGTTGATCAATTCGGCGGCAAATTCCATGGCTTTCTCGACGGTAGTGGGCCGCGAGGCGAGAACGCTATCATGGATGGCGTCGGGGAGTCCTCCAACGTACTTCTCAATCTTCTCCTCCTTATCGGGAAACATCCTGGTACACATGAGAGTCAATTCTTGGAATCTTCGGTTGTACAACGTGATGTCGTTATTCTTACACCTAAGATCCCATAGCTCAACTTCTAGTTTCTTCATTTCGCCCTTCAGGCAGTACTTTTCCGTCATTCTCTCCTTCAGATTTGTCCAGTTCAGAGTGTAGGCAGTGTCATGTCCTAGAGTAACAACTACAGAATTCCACCATGTGAGCGCACTTTCAAGTAGTGTGCAGGTGGCGAACTTAACCTTGTTCTCATCGGCGCAGTCGCTGATGCGGAATAAGGTCTCTAGTCTTTCAAACCATTGCATCAACTCCACCACGCCTTCGTTGCCCCGATAGTAGGATGGCTTGCACTTGAGAAAGTCAGGATAAGAACAACCCCTGGTGGTATTATTATTCCTACAGTTATTGGAATTCTCACTATCGTCCATGTTTCGGCTAGCTGCCATAGTGGTGGCGATGCCTTGGTCAATCAATTACCTAAGTTGGGCAGTGGTGACATTATGGGTGGCATCGTCATTAGGAAGATTATCAGCGGGGTTATTAGCGGGATTATTGGCTGGGTTATTGGTAGGATTAGTGGCAGGGTTTTGCCTAGTGATTGCCATTTGTCTGTAGTCATATACCAAAAATGAAATCGTTAGCTTCAATGTCCGTACAATTATATATTATTCGCATGAGCAAACCTGTATACAATAATTACAACAATTTGAATAACCTGTCACATTTCAATGATACAACACATGATATAACAAAAGAGTGAGCATATGTCATTTCCTGAGAGAAAGTACACATAACATCAAGTACAACCGATCCAAGACAGAAGCATAGTATGTCTGTCTGGGGTGGTGGTACGCACAGTCTAAAGTGATATATATATATATACAGACACCTATCTATGAGAGTACAGTACTGATAGGCTACAAAAGCTGCATGAAATAAAAGTACATGAAATCCTATATCATGATAGCTGGGATGCAACCCAAAGCTTATCATGATGTACATGAGATCTAGTACATCTAATCTATGCTAGTCTAACGGATCCGGTGGAGGTGCCTGGTACAGTGGGTGCTGGTGGAGCTGCTGGTGCTGGCATAGTGTCCTGTAGAGCGATCATAGCAAGTCTAGTCCTCTTGACGTGGCGAAGAGTCCGATGTAACTGAGCCCTGAGGACGTCCAAAGCTCCCCTGAGATGAGCTGTCTCTGCGGTGACTCCATCGTGACGAACAATCGCCAGTTCAAAGAACATGGAGAGGGACTGCTCCTGGGCTGTGAGGGAGGCACGAGTCTGCTGCTGTCGGCCCTCCAAGGTATAGATGCGGTGGATGGCGTGGTCATACTCCTTCATGAGCCACTGAAGGGCATCATAGACTGTGGTCCATGTCCCCCTGGCAACCTGGGCTTCCGCCCACGTAGTCCAGGTCAGGGAATCTAGACGCTCTCTCAAGATCGAGCGCTCAGCCTGACTAGCTACTAGTAGGCCGTGAACATCGGCCATATCCTAAGCATGCTGGTCTGTCAAAGCCGCTATCTGAGCCTGGACAGGATCCACCTGTCTAATCCCAGATCCCTCTCCGACCTCAAAGATGGAGGCTGGGGTCGTCTCATACCTCCTCTTACGAGGGGGTAGAGATCCAGGAGCATAACCCTGGAGTGATGACGAGGGTGGTAAGGGCGGAAGGGTGTGGGTCACTGGGTCCACCTCCTCAGCTGGAGGGGTCAAAGTAGTAGGCGGTGAAGAAACAGCTGGGACTACTCCAGCAGACTGACTGTCCTCAGAATCTGAGGCAGACAACCATCCTGGTAACACGGATGTCGGTGATGTCATAGTATCTCTGAAAAATCATCGTTTTAACTGACGTAAGTGTATGTTTAAAAGTTTTAAAAATAATATTATTATAATAGTTGTAGTAAGTATTCCCTTGACATATCATGTTAGGGTCTAGTTAATACTTATCAGATCATTTAACCAATGTTAAAATCAATGAACACATAGATCACATAGTAAATGTATGCTTTATATCCAATATGCTTAACTATTCTATTCCCAAAAGAAAAATCCCAAAGAATTTTAATGTAGCTATAGTCCAGTTTATTTATAAAAGTTTTATTTTTATATTTATAAATTTTTTTGAGTCTGGTTCTCGATAACTTTTGCTCTGATACCATTCTGTGCCACCCCCAAGTTGGTCAAAATGCAGCGGATATATTAATTGGGTGTCACGTGGGTGGATCAATAGCAAATAGTACATAGAGCATCAAATAAAATATTATCAAACATTTATTACATGACCAAGAGTGTAAATCATTATTTTAAATAGTTCTGACATAACGTAAAGATTGTTCATGAGTCCCTTATGAAAATCCCCAGATGCTTGCTAAGATGATGTCTACTCAAATGCTACAGTCCATGCACATAGTAACTACATGCTTCAAACACCTGAGAAAAACATGCTTTGGAGGGTCAACAAAAGTTGGTGAATTCATAGGTTTAGTTGTATAGTCTGGATATAAATAGCCACTGAAACAGTAAGGCACAAAGCATTGCTGTTTAAGGGTAATTATACTGCCTATTGCCCGAAACTGACACTTGACATAGTTGAGTCCTCAACAAATGAGAACACATCGCCCTTTCTAAACAGGCACCCATCAATAGTATGTGCTGACATGGTAAACAACTGTTGTCCCGGCCAAGGCACAGTGAGCATGACTCACCCAGGTGGGGATGGTCAATCCCAAATAGATCTATTCATAACATTCAGGTAATCCAACGATTCTAACAGTTTCAGTTCACGGGTCATGAGGAATTCTACAATAGGCACATATAATCAAAGTTGATACAGTTTAATTTATATCCATAAATCAGTTGCATGTTTTCTCCCCAAAAGGATTTTAAAAGTTTGTCAATATATAAGAAGTGGGGCCATGAACTCACCTTAACAGTATGGTGATAGTCACAAGAATCTGGAGTAGTGCTCAAGGCACAGTCAACAACCTAGATAATTATACAGTCTCAGTAAAAGTATAACAGGTTGTACAAAGATTACTGAAGTATCAGTATATGCTTCTACAGGTTTTTAAGTATTTTATTAGGGTACCCATAGTTGGTTATAGTGGTACGGGTTATAGTTATATTTATTTTAAGTATAAAATAAATACTATAGTTTAATTAAATCAATCCCGTTTAATTAATATTCTCGAATTCGTACTATACACAACGTGACTTAAATATTTAATATCAGGGCTTTGTAAATATTTGATGTGAGGGAAAAATAAATATAATTAGTATTTATTTTTATAAACAGTCATATTAAACTTATACCTCGTAATGTGTATATCATTTAATTAATTTCAACGTTTCTAATATTTGTATAGCCATCACATTACAGGTTGGAAAAATAGCCACAAGTATCGGGCCTTTATATTTTCCTTGATTTTTCCCTTTTAGTACACGTTGAATATATATATATTATTAGGGTTTATGAAAGTTTATTTAAGTTTAGGGAATGGCAAAACTAGTCCCCCAATTTTGTATAAATACCCCCGGTTACACAAACGCCCCTAGGGCTTACATAAGTTTCACAGTTTTTCATTTCTAGTCCTTGTGGTTTCGGTCAAGTTTTAGAAATATCCCCAAGTTACAAAACAGCCCCCTAGGGCTTGTACAAGTTTCGGCTAATTACAAACAGCCCCCAGGGCTTATACATGTTTCGACTATATACCAAACAGCCCCCTAGGTTTTATAAAAGCTTATCAAGTTGGAAAAAGGGGTCCCTATGGTTTCGGTTAAGTACCAAAAATGCCCAAAAAGTAACTAGTTTGTTTATAAGTTTTCATAATGTCGTTTTAAGTCCTTTAAGTTTCGAATAAGGCCTCAAAAGGCACGAAAATATTTTAGGGCTTGCAATATGTTTGCAAAGTGGCACGTCTGGTTCTTGGAGTTTAAAATAGGTCTTGCCTATATGCACCGCGACCCTACACTTTCTAGTATGGCCAGTTTAGTCCTTGTACTAGTTCCAAGTTTCGAAAATCCTTAGGTGAGTTTCACAATTTGCCATACTCGACATGGGGAAAGCCTTATTTACATAAATGGCCCGAAAAACTCCCATGCTATTCTATGAAGTGTTTAATGGGCTATGGTGACCCATTAAGGCTCGGCTAAGATATTAGGGCCTAGTGGGCTAGATTTTAGGCTTAGCAAATTAATAAGGAGGCTAAACTTGTCCTAACTAATTCCATCAAATTACCACTTGGGCTTTTTAGGCTTATAACTCGCGGCTTGTATAAGCTTAAGGCTTATATGATTCGTGGCTTATAGCTTATTTGGTTTAAACTCTAGAGGTGCTTGGTTTCCACTAGATCTATCATTTTTATGCTTATTAAATCAAGAAACTTAAAATCAAGTCGTGATCTATCTTGACTCATAGTTTGGCCGAGAGACATAGGGTCCTTGGCAAGCAAGACTTGCGTAATCTCTTGACCATTAGTACACATTTATGGACATAAATGTGACCTAAGTATAATCAGAAACATGCTATATGTTTGTTTGGACTACTTTACGTGTGCATGCATAAGGAGCTACGTGAATGCCATGTACACGAAGTAAATTAAACGAGATGAAGCAGGAGGGAGTGGTTACTTACTTGTTTAGACTAGAGTAGTGGTGACAAGACAAACACAAATCGAGGGTATGCAAGGTTGTAGCTTAGCCGTGACCTAGGACTAGTTTGAGAGGATCTTTCTAGTCAGGGCTTGAGCAAACCGTGCCTTCTATCTTCTTCAATGCTAGATTCGACACTTCAATGCTAGGGAGATCTTTATGTGAATGATTAGGAGTAAATGCTTAGGATATTTTTGTATGTGTGTGTATCCGAATGTAGTAACTTATAGGGGAGTGGGTTTGTTGTTTAACCACAAGTTGTGTGAATCCTCATGTGGTTTGGGAGCTTGCTACGTCAAGAGAGAGGCAAGAGATGGGGGTTTTCCCTAGGTTGAGTACAAGGTAACTCCTACAACTTGATCTTCCTAGTACATGCCATTAATGGGAGTGTGTAGTACCTTGGCTTTTGGGAGAGCCTTAACCGTCGGCTAGCAAAGAGAAAAAGGGGCAAGAGTTGTGCAAACTAGATGCATTAATGAAGGGGTGTTGTACAAGGATGGGGAGAATGGTTTTTCGGCTAGGTGGTGGTTTTGTGGAGACAAAAAGTACCACCATTAAATGTAGGGATCCTAGTACCATAGATTTGGCAAAAAGGATGTTTGTAATGTTGGTTGGGGTGTTTCTAGCCGTGTGTTGCATAACACATGTGGGGAAAACTTAGTTTTCAAAATATCTAGTATAAGTTAAGTGTTTAAGTAGTGTTCAGTAATAGGTTTGTGTCAAATGTAACTTGTACATTAGTTCCTAGCCGGGTAGTAAATACAAGGGCTCATGATTAAGTAGGAGTTAAGTGTGATTACTTGGGTACAGTCAAGGTATAAGGTGGATGGAACCCTTCTAACTTTAAATATATGACATACACTAAACGTGTGAGTTGTAATTTTAGAAAGATTAAATAAGACGGAAGTCTCATACTTTTATAAATATACTAAATCAACAGTAATATTTAATAAGAGACTGAAGTTTCATACAATTAACGGGGTGAGATTTCATTAAGCTCAATTAACTTGTGCTTTCATTGGGACAAAGTCAGAGCTAAAAACAGGGGTTTTACATTATCACCCCTTTATATAGCATGCACTACTTGCTTAAATTGTATCGTAACACACATTTTAAAATATAAAAAAAACCATATATGGCCAGACACAAAAGAACCAAACAACTATTAACAGTAGGTCACTCTACTCACAACCCTTAAATGCTAAGCTCCAATTGCAGCATCCACTATCATTCCTATCTCTAAAAGTGGTAAAAAAAAGTAACCCTATAAACAACTAACTCTATAAACAATTATGTCCATATATGGGAAATAAAATCCCAACGAGATGTATTAAAATTAAAAGATGTTCCGAATTTAAAGATAACCAACAACAACATAAACATATCGCAACATACACACAGGTGGCGTACGACTGCATAGAGTACGACAAATACACATAAAGTTAAAACAACGAATACCAAACATAACCTTCCTACACACGCCTAAGAACAACAGTTTATTGAAAGCATACAAACACATAGACAATCACTGGGGCCGCCCTACAAAGACTTTCGATGATCACGTATTACGGATAAAAAACTCCATATCGGTCACACGATTGTCAGACGCACCCATCAATTCTTGCAGTTGGCGAAGCTCCGCCTCAGTTGTGTCTTACATGTCCAATAACAAAGAAACCATGCAGCTCAAAAGTGGTTATGGGTTAATACTAGATAGCTCGCTTATCAACCCGTCCCTCTCAGTAATTGCAGCCCTTTTACGACCATACATAACTTCGAGTCTCCCCCTCCAATCCATCTCATCAGCCACCTGTTCACGCAGGTAGAACCAAAAACAGTTGTGGAACTCCTTAGAACCGCAAGCCGTCTGCAAAGCACGCAGCCTTCTCAACCACACATTTTTCGTAATGGATTATCGGTTGCTTTGTGCACGGAGATGTATTGCTAATACATGCCATGACATCCTTATATACAACTGCACCAGCCCACTGTTGCAACAAACCATTGGGAGCTTATATTATTTAAAATATACACCCAACAAAATCTGCAACCCTTTCATGAGAAGCTTGACCCTCATGATTCAGGATTATGTCACACCTATAACACAGACTCCAACATAATCCCATGTGCATGCGCAGTTACAAGAATACAACTTAATAGGCGTTTGACTAAATCCTAACCACAAATAAAGACTGTCACCAACAGGTATGGTAGGCCTTCAAAATAACTATTACATACATACCAATAAAGATCATACACATATGCCTTTTAATTTTAAATAAGTAGATACATTAACAGTTAATACTTGCAAGTAAATCCAACAACACATATTACTGCCAAAAGAATTGTTGTAAATATTGACCTACTTGCTTATTGTATTATTGTAAATAGGCACCCCGCCAGCGGATTTTCGTGTTTGAACTATAATGTTTTAGCTCATCTTAATGTTGCTTGGGTTTGAGTCAAAACTGAAACATTATATCGTAGCATAAAACTTTCAGATATAAAATAAGACTACTCATAAACTCCACTAATCATATACAATGCAGGGCCAATGGATACATTTTCACAAAAGCGCCAAAGTTAGTGTCAATTGCTTACGGATTCAAAAGATGCTCCAACGAAGAGGGTGTCTGCACAAATGACTAGGAAAGTGAGAACTAGATGTGAATGACGTGTATCTCTAAAAGATATGAAAACAGAACCAGTTCGTGTTGAAGAGAGAGATCTATATTATCCCGAAGCCATTTTATGTTGCATACAAACTATTTAGTTATCAGATTATGTTTCATACGCAGTTTTTTCCCAGGGTTTACATAGGCTGCAATATCTATATTTTTCTGTAAAATCACCTAAACAAAACTCTTTTTGTGTTTCATGTAATACCTAAATTTCCTTCGCAGCACTTGCCAAAAGCGCCCGCCTACGCCGCAGCGAAACGCGGGGCAAAAATCCTAGTCCTATATAAACACACACACCATACAAACCAAAATGTGTGCTCCGAAAACCAATAACCTCTTAAGCCTACAAAATACAACTGTGTGTAATATATTACACAAAACCCTAAAAACCCATCATGGAAAATATCCAAAAGAAGAAAATGAACATAACCATAAAAAACTCATCCATGATACCACCTTAAGAGATCAAATCAGATTCACATAAACAGCTATGGACCTCTAACTTGGATCTTGTTGTTGGCAAGATCCATATTTTAACTGTTTACTTCTATAGACCTAATGGTTCTTCGAGTTTTTTCCGACTCAATGTCATGAAAAAGGCCTTGGCTGATGTCTTGGTCCCGTTTAATCCAACGGCTGGAAGAATGGGTCGAGATAAAAGTGGTAGACTTGTTATAAATTGTAATAATGAAGGTGCTTTGTTTGTTGAAGCTGAATCTGATACTTTTTTAGATGATTTTGGAGAGTTCACGCCTTCGCCCGAGTTTAAGTTGCGTACTCCGAATGTTGATTATTCGAGTGACATCGTATCCCTTATTTTTCGCTCAGGTAAATTTTTGGCTTTTTTTCTAAATTTAGAACTAGTTAATTATGATAAATATTTCTTATTTCTTTGGACCACCACTTGATATATTTATATACCATTTGCTTGGGGACAACGTAAAAGTGATGTGAGGCTGCTATGCCAATAATATCAAGCTGTATTTTTCTATGTGGGTCCTAGAAATTTGATTTTGATGGTATCAAATGATACGAAATGTGAATGTTCATAAAGTTTTCAAACACACTTTAATCTTTCACGTAATATTGTTTTGTTCCACAGGTAACTCATTTCAAATGTGGTGGAGCTGCTCTAGGTTGTGGTGTGTTCCATACACTTTCGGACGGTCTGTCCTCGCTTCATTTCATAAACACATGGTCCGATGTGGCTCGCGGGCTTTCTGTATCCATCCCACCCTTCATTGAACGAACCCTTTTATGTGCCCGAGAACAACCCACCCCTACTCATGACCATGTCGAATACCACAAACCTCCATCCATGAACACAATCACCCAAAAATCGGGTTCGCTTTCGAAATCCTCCACCAGAATGCTTAAACTCACACTAGAACAGCTTAACACTCTCAAAGCCAAAGCAAAGGCTACTGATTGTTTAATGTCACTTTTGGAGATTTGGAGTTATAAATACTAATTTGACTGTTAAAGTCAAAATGGATCTTGTTTTGGTCTACATAAGGTGGCTGGGTGAAGTGTCTGTTTAAATCAAAATAAGCAGATAAACAGTTTTATCAAAACACTAAAAGCTGACTGATGGGCACTAAAAACCAATCCCAAACAGTTAATCAGCCTCTAAATAGAGCAACTAAATCATGAAAACGAAAGACTTACAGTTTGATAACCATTTGAGCCTGATAATTTTTTTTCTTTATGTCGTAAATTTTTTGCGAATCTACAACTTGTGTTCCCCGTGTTATGAGAAAATAATAAATGAACCGAAATAACAAAAAAGCCAAACAATAAAATTCCGGGTAGCCTTTAAATATGACATTGTTTTCTTAATAGTTACGGTAAAACCGATCATAGAAATTAAGTTTTAAAATTGTTATTTAACTTTTAAAGTCATTTTCACTCTAAAATACCAACGATGTGGGAATCTGTGATATGTATTCATACTGTATCCATGTTAATTGTATCTAGGGATGAGCATGGTACCAGTTCCGTCCCGGATTAGTGGTACCGGGAATTGAGTTTTTCATGTTTTTTTTTATTTTCCTAATTTGGTACCGGTCCTTCCCGAATTAGTTGTCCCAAATTTTTTTCACCTTATTTTGTTGTCCCGGTATCGTCCCGAATGAGATCTGGGTACCGAGAATCGGTACGGTTCCGTTCTGGACGAATTAAGAAGAAGTATTATTATTAAGAAGAGATGTGATTTTGAGTGTTCTTGGGTGAATTGGGATTTAGTTCTCAAAAAATCACATGATTTATTAATTTTAAAAATCACACTAAGTATATCGCACATGATATACTCTATATACTCAGAACATATCTTTACTAAAGATATAATCATACTTATCCTATTAGCAGTACTTACATTAATACTAACAGTACTTATAATGTATCGTGTTAACACTAATAGTACTTACTATAACTAACGGTACTTGGTACTTTAACTAACAGTATTTGGTACTTTACAATAATTCCGAACTATCCTCCCCTAAATAAGAATGATAACTTGTTGTCTTCTTGTTTTTCTGTGTGTTGAATGTATAAGAATACATGTCTTCAAACTTCACTGCAAACTTTGATTGAACTTGGTAATCTTGATTTGTGTACCAATTGAATGTATCCAAACACTTCTTGTAGATTTTCTTCTAATATAATGAACTTCAAATCTTCATCTTTTTCTTTAAAATTGATCTTCTGTGTCTTGAACATTCTTTTCACAGCAACTATGTTGTCTCTATATGTTAGTCTCTGTCATCCTTAAGCTTTTAGTCCAATAATCTTCCCTTATTTAATGATCACAAAACTCTGTGTATAATCTCCTTGATAAGCATGAATCTCTTTGAACTTGTTACCAATGTTTATTTTATGAATCAAC
Source organism: Glebionis coronaria (assembly GCA_025667525.1). NCBI lineage: Eukaryota > Viridiplantae > Streptophyta > Magnoliopsida > Asterales > Asteraceae > Glebionis > Glebionis coronaria. The sequence goes on along the minus strand of JANFOE010001394.1, from coordinate 11,832 downwards.
ATTTCTGCTTGTGTCTTCTCACCTGAAATAAAACAGTTAACAACAAACCTATCTGTATTGGCATCATAATTTTTAGCAAATCATCAGCTAACATATTTGATTTATTCTTTACTAGTTAGCCGTAGACTCTAGAATATCCAATACTTTATTCATCAAGAATAAGGTGTACTGATAACCCTACAATTTTTGGTAAACTATCAACCATTCAACATGTTTGATAGAGTCTTTACCTAGAACCGTTTGCCCTAGGACTAGCCAACTCTTTGCATTTAAGCATGGTAAGTTAATGACCATGTAGTTTTTAGCAAAATACCAACTATCAACGGATTTGAGAAGTCTTTACCATAAACCGTTTGCTTATGGACTTGCCAGTTCTTATGTTGGTTAAACATGGTGAACTGATAACCATTTGTGAAGTGTGACTGAAAGTCAAACACTTACGGTTCTTTATCAGCTTCCTCTTCTGTCTCCAAATCCTTTATCCGTTGTTTGGTCATTCTGATCAACTCTAAAGCGCCATTGGGCTCCTCTAAAACTTCCAGTTGCAGATCCAACATTCTTTCTAGCATTCTCCTCCCTAAAGGATATTTCTTTTCTTGAAGCATGTAGTAGGTAACATCATCTACATCCAGTGTATGTATCCTACATGATCTATAATATCTCTAGTAAGGACGAACCTGATTCTCTAAGTCCTTCAATATTCCTTGATCACAATTATGTGGCTCGTGTATAAACTTGAACTCATGAAGTAATATTGAGACATCTTCTCTACCTTCACTTCCTCCTTAGACATACCTGTGAAGATCTTGAATATCTTGTCTATCAAGTATATGAAGGATGTCTTCCAATAACCTGAACATCCTAAATGTTCCATCTGTCCTGGTTGTTGATCCCAAACTTAGATCGATTTAGCTTTGTGTAAACGAGAATGAATCAAGTTAAACACTTAGAGAAACTTTGTTGTATATGAAACAATCTAAGTATTATGCGAAATTAATACTTAGAACAAGAACACACAAACAGAATAAACCAAACTTTCACTTTGATTGGTTAATCGAACTTGCGTACAATGAAAGTGTAAAACATATATTGAACTAAAACCTAAAGGCCTCCTTTTATAGATTAAGGAACCTTGTACAAGAGTCTACATATCAGCTATTTTAGGTAAAGATAAACATAAAAAATACATTGTCGAACATATCTTTACTAGAAACATAAAACGTGTAGACTGAGTATCCTATCAGTGCTTGACTTCTTCTCGTCAATGATTGACTTCTTCTTGTCAACGCTTGACTTGACAACGCTTAATTTCTTCCTATCAACGTCCAATTTCCTATTGTCAGCGTATAAGTGTCTTGGCTTCATTTAATTCCCAACAATCCTCCCCTAAGCTTGATATCTATACTAGTGATCAAGATCTGAATAAAAACGAAATACAAGGAGGACTCTTACAAATACATATTACTTGTTAATTTGGAAATAAATAAACCTAATTAAATCTTTGCCAACGTCACTCGTGTAATCCATCTCCAGCTGTGTTGACACCGTTTTCTTCAAAACTTCCTTGGACATGGGATATTCAGCATCCACAAGAAGATACTCAGAAAACTTTGTAGTACTTAAATGATACACACCAGCTGTAGAATGTAGACGCCATTGAAGTCCACTGACATCATCAAGATCCTTCCATACTGGATCTTCATCATTTGGCTCACACATTCTCTTGAATGTTGACCAAATCTTTATTAAATTGACTGAAGTAGGTGCTTCAGTCTCATACTTGGCCTGCATCAATCTCCAAAGATCTGCCAAGTCTTCCCTATCCAGGCTTGCAAACAAAGACATAAGAGTAGTAAAAGTATGTACCTCTTTCCCATATCTGCCAATCATCCAAAACCCACTTGCATCTTCCTCATAGTGAACTATAGGGTTTCTGGAATCATGAGGTAACACTTCTACCATGTGTGAAGCTTCCAAGGGTGAGAGCTTAATACTCCTTCTAATAACTGCTTCACTAGGATTTACTCTATCCAAATTTTATGGGAACTCAAGTGGAACTCCCTTCTTCAAAGGTCTTGGTGCAATTAAAGCCTATTGGATCTACATCTCTTCTGCAAGTTTTTCCTTTCTTTCATCTGAAAGAAGTCTGATAGTGTTCTGCTCTTACACAGTTGCCCATATAGGATAAGCTTTATATTCCAACTCATCAAAGGACAATCCCTGCAACTTCTTAAAAGTCCAACCTCCTTGATGACATCTGAGCAGCATGTAGTAGAGCTTCCTTCTATCCTTTTTAGACTGTGCAAGAACCTTGCTAGCCTTATATTTCAGAATCACCTTGCAATCCCTTTGAACTCTTAGTAGAATCTCCAAACCCCAAATTTGATATGATTACTTTCTTGGTAAAAGGATTGCATTTCCTGTGGTTGAGTATTTTGCTAAGAATAACTGGGCAAAACATGGTCTTAAGCGTATCATGATGAATGAAAAAGGTTTTTTATTTTTCAATTTGGGTCTAGTGAGGGTCTTAATGCGGTTCTGGAAGGTGGTCCGTGGATGGTTCGTAATTCACCAATTTTTCTTAAGAAATGGACTATGAAAACGAATCTTCTAAAGGAGGAACTAACTCGTATTCCGGTATGGGTCAAGTTTCATGATGTCCCGCTACAGGTATTTGAAGAGGAAGGTATTAGTTTAATTGCTTCGTTTCTTGGTAAGCTTATTATGATGGATAATTATACTGATAAGATGTGCAAAGAGTCTTGGGGTCGGTGTAGTTTTGCTCGTTGTCTTATTGAGATGAACGCTGATTCGGAGTTTATAGATAACGTTACTATTGGTGTCCCTGATCTTGAAGGCTCTGGTTGTACTAAGGAATTAATTCGTGTTGAATACGAATGGAAACCGCCTAGATGTCATACTTGTAATATTTTTGGTCATTCCTTTGATTCTTGTCCGAAAAATGTTAAACCTATAATGGTTGAAAATGTGACAACTCATGTTGATAATGATGGATTCCAACAAGTGCAAAGTAAGAGGAAGAAGTACAAAGGTAATTTAGGGAATCAAGTTCCGAGAGGTGTTCCATTGAGTAAGGGTTCCCAAATAGGAAAGACAGTTGTTTTTCGTCCAAAAACTCGCTTGGATACTACAAGTACGAGTGGTGATAATAGTAGAAAGTTGAATACTACATCTGGTCAGTTGCAGCAGACTAGTAATCCTAATGGTCCGAACAAGGGTACAGCTCAAATGAGCAGTGTTTCTACATCTAATAAATTTTCATCTTTGTCCATGCCTGGTATTGATGAAGGGGTTCAACTAAGCGAGGAAGATAATGCGGAAGGAGTCGAGGTTGTCTTTGATGAATCGATGAATCTTCTCAACACTAATTTTGGGGCAAGCACTCCTACTGGCTGATCCCATGTTGATATTTTATTATGTTTCTCGTAACTTTATGTTATCATCTTGGTTCTTGTCTAGTTTATTTATTTCCAGTATTCTAGACTAGTTAATGTTTATGGCCTGTCATAAACATTTTGTTTAACAAGCTGCCTGTAGCTTGCGGTTAATGTGGCATTTCAGCCACATTCCTTGTACTTCAACGTTTTTTTTGGTTCTATTTACCGGGGTCATTGTTACCCTTTTACCAAAAAAAAAAATTTGATATGATAAAGTCATGTCTGGATTCTCCATTACCTTATTCTCCCATGCAAAGTACATCTGAGCTACTTCAGGCATCTCATAATCCACCTGATTCTTCAACTCTACAATCCTTTCCTTTGCCAACTCATCACCATTTTCAAGTCTCTCTGGTTCTTCAATGATTATCACACTTGAATCAGTACTCTCATCATCACTACTTCCCTTATTGCTCTCAGAAGTAGCCACAATTGGTGACTCAATAGCAGAAATCTTCTTCTTCTCTCTTTCCTCAAGTTGTGCAACCAACATGGAATCAAACTTTACTTGGGTTGCATCCTTGGGAACTGTTGTCTCTACCATAATCCCTTTACCCTTATCTAATACATCAATGGTAGGTAAAGAGATTGATGATACCTGTGTAGACACATCCTTGATGATAGCTGATGACTAGGATACATCAACCACATCTGCAAGTCTATCAGCGTCCAAAATCTGCTTGTCAACGCCTAGCTTACTCCTATCAACGCTCAAACTATGTGTGTCAATGCCTGGCTTAGAAACCTGTTCCAGCATCTCCATAAATGATATCTTTGTTGGAGTTACCAAGGACACATAAATAACTGGCCTCTCCTTCAAACTAGTCAAAGCTTCAGCCATCTCCACACCAATAGAGCCACCTGAACCTTTGTCACTTAAATTAAATGGCTCAGTAGCAGCTTCCTCCCCTTTGTAAGAATCCTCCCCTTATGAAAGGACTTTTGTCTGCCTTCTCCTAGTCTCAGCAGCTTCCAAAACAACAATCCTCTCCCTCAATTGCTTGAGTTCAAGGCCTTGTGTAGAGACAGTATGTATAAGGTCAGCATTTTGCTTTTGCAAGCTAATGCAGACAGCCGTCAATTCCAATAATGTGTAAGGTTCCAATCTGCCCTCCTCTAGAATGGGAATTTGACCTCCCAACGTAGAGTCATGGGGCATGGATGAGGTCTTAATGATGTTAGGACTGGCTTGGCCTGTATCTAAGCTAGAACCAATAGCCCCAGCCTCACCCATGGCACCAACCACACTTGTGGTGGTGGTTCTCTCTTCAACATGGCTAGGACCACTAGAGGAGAACACTCCAGTAGTCCTTTGGCGTTTTTACAACCTAAAATTAGGGGGTGTAGAAAATGATGTGGATTGGGTGTCTGTTTGAAGGTTAAGGGGTGTTTGCGTTTGTTGTAACAGGGTGTCAGCGTTTGGATTTGGAGTGTCAACGCCAACATTTAACGTGTCAGCGTTGAAGGGTTCTTGGTCAATGTCCATTTGATGGAGTGATGGTGGTTGTTCAGGCAATGGGTCTGGTTGAGGTTGAAGGTCTTGTTGTGGTTGTGTTGCTGCAATAACAGCAAGCATGGCTTGGGTAAGGGGTAAGTCTCTATGAGGGGGTGAATCAGTCTTCCCAAAAAGTGCTTTCTTTTGAACAGGGATCGTATAAAAATCATTGTGATCCCTATTGCAGTATCTTTGTTCATCAAACACCATTTGTAAAAACCTTGGATAAGCAAGAGTCATCTTGCTACCCTTATTATGACACATGCCATCAAAAATCATTTTTGAACAATTATATTTTTGCCCAGTAGCAATACACACAATGGCACTCCCAATCGATCGGTTAATTTCATTGTGTGCAGTACATTTGGGACTCAAACATTGAAGAATGACATGTATCAAGTACTTCCAAGTTGGGGGAAATTCCTGTTTTGTATATTTATTTAAATGGCCATCTTCTGGCAAAGGATAACCCAAAGCTTGGAGTCCTTGTTCTAGCTCACCAATGGGTAGGGTGGTTATACCATCTGAATCATTAATATGCAAAGCTTGGCTAACCAAAGCTTCAGTAACCACCCATGGAACCCCATGGATAATAGCAGTCAATGTAGTCACTTCATTAACTGTTGAGGAAGTAACAGTATTCAAAAACTATTTAATGTGTGTGACAGGGATAAGAGGAGCATGAGAAAGTGCATACCTTAAAGGGGATGCATTTAAATACTCCACCATCTGAGTATATTGGGGAAATAGAGCATCATTAGCTTCTAAATAAGCAACCATGTTATGCTGACTTCTGAACCCCAATTCCAAATCACTTGGTTTAAACTTAGGCGCCATTGATGTAGAAAGTTGTTATAAATGTTATGAAAGATGAAGGTTTGTGAAAATTTAGTTAGACAAGAACAAGCAGTTATCCTGTTTCAAAGGAATGAGCCAAATATATATGAGAGGTGAAAACATGTGATTAGTCAATGGATGAGGCATTTATATTCAAACTATAATGATGTAAATCTTGAAAAAGATATAACTTATCTCTTGCATTAATAAAAAGTTACCAACTCCTAAAATTACTGCCCAAATTTTCATCAAAAATAACAACTGGGTAGGACCCAATGTTTATCAACGGTCAAAAATAACTTATCAACGCCCAACGGCTATATTCTTGTCAACGTTGGATTTTGCCATGTCAACGTCAAAATGGTCTTAACAACGCTTGGAAATAAAACTGTCAGCGTCCAAAAATAAAAATAATATAAAAGAAAAAGGACCTTAACAAAGTAATTTATCCTAGTGAAGATAACTTATAGACTGAAAATCACCATAGGGTGGCAAGCACTGTCCAATCATGCACACTTGCTTAAGCAAGATAGACATAATTATCCTCAAGTGTCCCTTGCTGACCAAAGTTCTTAACAATGAAGTTATCTTATGAAATCCTTTGTAACTTCCCAGGTAAGCCCAATAAAAATCATACCCAAGTCTCCCAACAGACCACATCCATTTCTAGGTCAAAAAGTCTTGGCAGCGTACAAAGTATATCAACTTTGCATGCTACAGTGCCTCACGATTTAGTAAACTAACTCGTACTCACCAGTGGACACAATCTAGAATTATGATAAGAGTATTATATGAATACTCAAAAAGTCCTAAAGGTTTCCTAAACCTCCCCTTAAACTATGATACATAAGTTGCCAAACATAATACATGTAATAAAAATTTATGTCAAGATAGGAATATAAATATTCCAACCATCATCCATAAACTTGAACATGCTCCAAGTAAGCTCCAAGGATCCATAAGCAACTCTGTATCCATTTGTACAATGCTCATAATGCCTGCATAATTAGATCAAAAACCACAAAACTAACATGTTGCTGTCAACGTCATTTTAACACTTATCAGCGTTAAAATAACTTTGTCATCGTTAGACAAATAAAGTGGAAAACCTAATTTTGTACAAAGACCAATAACAATACATATCCTGTACATACTTTTACAAAAAGTTCCAAAAACACATATTAGGTAAGATTGATCATTCCAATACTTGTTACCAAGTATTGAAATCTCCCAGTATTAAAAGGTTTAGTTAATAAATCTGCCACATTTTCTTCTGTGTCAACCCTATCGGGTTGTATTAAACCTTTTTCAAAACAATCTCTTATAAAATGATGTCTAATTTCTATGTGTTTTGTTTTAGAATGATGTACAGGATTTTTAATAATGAATAAAGTACTGTTATTGTCTACAAAAATCTTGGTATGCATAAAATTATACCCATAATCCAACAGTTGGTTCTGAATCCATAAGACTTGTCCACAACAAGCAGCTGCAGCTACATATTCTGCTTCAGTTGTAGAGTTGGCCACCACTGTTTGTTTCTTGCATTGCCAAGATATCAACCTACTCCCAAGAAATTGACATCCACCAGTTGTGGATTTTCTGTCAAACTTGTCACCCCCATAATCACTGTCTGAATAAGAAATAAGCTCCAATGGAGAATCCTTTGCATACCATAATCCCAAGGTGGGATAGCACCTAAGATATCTAAAAATCCTCTTGACAGCATGAAGATGACACTCTTTGGGAGTCACTTGATGGCGTGCACATGCACACATAGCAAACATAATGTCAGGTCTAGAAGCTGTAAGATACATCAATGATCCAATCATTGACCTATAATGCCTGACATCCACCTCTTTTCCATCTCCAACCTTTCCCCAAGGTTGTTCCCTATCCGTGGGTGTGCTAGCCCGTTTTTCATGCGGAGAAAAGCCAAACTTCTTCAAGATTTCTGCTACATATTTATCTTGAGAGATGAAGATACCATCTTCTTTCTGCTGAACTTGTAACCCTAGAAAGAAGTTCATCTCTCCCATTGCACTCATCTTGAATTTTTCTGTCATGAGCTTGGAAAAGTCTTCACTCGTCTTTGGATTGGAAGAGCCAAAAATGATATCATCCACATAGACCTGAACAAGTAAAAAGTCCTTACCAGTCTTCTTGGTAAACAAAGTGTTGGAAATACATTTTTACGTATTTAGAAAGGATCGGTCACTCCAATGATATTGGGCTCGTGATCCAATATAGCCCATATAGCCCACATGTAGGGTGGGCTATATATACCCCCTCCTAGCATGTTAGGAGGGGTTGGTCACTTGGTGTTTACACACTTTCATCTTAATCAACCATTTCTCTCATTCTCTCCTTTCTCTCTCTTCTTTCTCTCTCTAAGTTTTTTCTTCTCCATTCATTCAATAGATAATTTATAACATGCTTAATCCTTAGAAAACACGATTCTACAATTGGTATCAAGAGCCTTGGTTGATTCTTCGGATTTGAGCGTTTTATCTATTGATTTGGTGGTAAATTTTTTTATCTTTCACATTTTTTTTTCTTTTCATCTTCTCATCTTTCACATTTGTTTGATCCATCTATTAATTTGTTATCCTACTGCTTTTATTATACTATTTTTGTCACAAATTCTTGTCCATCAATTTTTTATTGTGATAAATTTTTATTGGATTTCAAATTTCTGTTATTATTAACTTCTATCAAATTTTCTTGTCAAAACTTTTGTCATCAAGTTCTATTTTTTTCAAACAGTATCAGTTTTTATAGTTTTCTGTTTTGTCCTTATGTCCAAGTTTTTGTGTCGGAAAATGTTTTACATTCAGATGCTTATTCAGATGCGTATTCCTTTTTCCGATAGATTGTTGCACTATTCTGATAACTGTACATTCCGATCGCAATAACCAAGGGTTTTACTATGCGATCACTGGTATTTAGATACCTTATTCCGACGTGGATTCCGATCGTACTTTGCGATCGTGGATTCCGACGGGCTTAAGGGACATTGAGACGAAACTCTCCCAAAAAAAATTTTGGCTACATTCCGATGGAAAAATAGTTTGACATATTGCGATGGAAGTGTTCTTAAACATTGCGATGGTATTGCGATGGAAGAGTGTTTTTGAGATTGCGATGGATATTCCGATGGAGTAAGTATAAGATATTGCGATGACTGTTTTCAAATATTGCGATATAACCAAAACTCTCTCAATTTTTTAATCTGATTCTCGACCCATTTTGACCACAAAACAGACTTAGACTTGTCACGAATCACACCCTTGACTCACCCAACCTCCCTCGACTCGAACAACACCTCACCACACCCATTTTCGACCAACAGGACCCAAAGACTCGACTATAACCAACAGACAAAACCAGACACTCAAACACAGACTCCCACAACCTCGAATATCACTCGGGACTTTCAACAAACACCCTCAACCATTTTGACTCATCCCAGACCCTCGACTCTCACATCTCTTTGTCAAGTCTCGACTCTTGCCTCATTTCTCGCCGACACAAAAACCCACTCGTTACAAACAAACACACGACACAAAGATAATCAAACAGACTCAATCACACCCTCGTCTCACCTTAACTACTCGACTCACTGTCTCACACAACAAAACAAACACCCACCCCCACTCAAACTCATAACACGACTCACACACACACAAGATCTCAGTCAAATCATAACTATCCTCGATCAAGACTCAAACACACAATTAAACAAAAAGAAAAACCTACCCGAGACCTCCTCGTTGAGATCTTGAAGTTCAATCTCGATTTTGTCGTCATTTGATATTGTTATTCGTGTTTGAGCAATTCGAGGTTGTGAGATTTGTCTGATTCATAAGATGGGAGCAGATTGATAGGTTTTTGATATTGGTAACATAGGTTTGATAGGAGATATATAATTTGTGGGTTTGATAGGAGATGAATGATGAATGATGCGTTTTGTTTGAGAGACTCAAATTGATGAGAGCAGACATATTATTTGGTGGATAGATTTGGTCAACGAGATATACAGAGGAAACAAGAAAGATTTTTGTGATTTATATAAAGAAAAAGGGGGGTTGCAGTGCTTTGGTGGCTGCGTTTGTTTGTAGATTAGGGTTGCAAGTATTTAAGGCTGTCACAATAGGGACGGAGGAACCAAGAAAGGAAGGGGTTTATTGTTTGAGGAGAGATAGACGGTGAGAGTATCTTGATTGAGGAGAGAGAGATATTTGGGAGAAAATCAATAGGGACGGAGGAAACAAAGTCTAGATTGGGTTTACATATATTAATTGGGGCGGAGAAACCAAACCACTTGCCACGTTTTTGTTTTCGTCTTGTTTCAATTTTTAGGACACGTTTTATACACGTCTTCCTTCAAACTTATCAGATTTTTTTAATTTGAATTTTAGTTAAGTTTATTTTTTTTAAAAGTTAAGTTAATTTTTTTATTTATATATTTTAAAGTTAATTTTTTAGTTTAGTTAATTTTGTATCTTTTGTCAATTGACACATTTGGAATTGGTACGTTGTGTTGAGGCGGGTATTTTGAAAGTATCAAAGTGGTACAATATTTGACGGGTTAAAAGTTTTTGTGGCCGGATTTGAAGTCAAAAGTGACGAGTCAAAGTGACAGGATTTATTTTTAGTGGCTACGGATTTGTGATCGGGTTTGTTTTATCATCGTTTAGCCGACAAAAAATGCCGAGAAAAGAGTTATATCACCAAACGAGGATTTTTAACAGTTTTGCTACGGGATTTTTCGTTAGTTTTGTCATATTCCGTGAATTTCTGTTTCTAAATTTCTCCACGAACTGCAAAATCACGAAAACAACCACAAAATTCAATGGAGTCTTTGAATTCAACTTTTCGAGAGGAAGACTTGCAAAAATTACATCTTTTGCAAGACAAAGTTAGAGAAAGTGGCATCACTTCATGTCGACTACTTCAGTTACATCTTATGACCATTGCATGGGTTCAAGGAGGAAGCGAATTTGTGACACTCTTTGGTCAAGATCGTTATACATTCATCGACTTAATGTTCCTCAACGTAAACTACCTAGCTGAGCAACTTCACAAAGAAGACTTTAATCACTCTGCATCAGAAACTGCATATCAGGCTCTTGTGACACAACTCACGCCTTTCCTCTAGTTCAATATCATCAAGTCTGACAATTCAGGGATATGCCGGTCATTTTTTCAATACACACAGAACGAGGTTAAAGATTTCCGTGATAAACTGTTGAAATTTATGACATCGGTTTCATCTTCGATTTATGAAAGATCTCGACTTCAGCAAGCGTATGATAATGGAGTGCAAGAATCAATGATGCAGATGCAAGAGAAAAATGGTCGTACGGTTGACAACTTGGAGCCTAACGATGGCAAGAGCACGAAATCAGGAGGACAACATGATACCAGTGGCACGTCAGGCAATGTTCACGAGATCTATTTTGATGATACCTTACCCGTTTATGACGAAGAGCCTGCGAACATGGTACAATGTAATGTTGTTTATGATGTATATGCTGATCAAATGCCGCATATTGAGCATTCTGAACCTAATTATGACAAACATGGGATGGAAACGAGTGATAGAAATAATACTTCTGATTCATCCGATGTGAGTCATAATGGGGGAGAAAGTGTTCAAAATGCTAAACATCATGATAATTGTCTGATAACTGCTTCTTTGACTGCTTCTGATTCCAAGATTAGAGAGCTTGAAACGATTGTAGCTCAACAATCAAAAGATCTTGAGGATGCCAAACTAGAATTTTCTAAGAAAACAGACAAATTTGAAACATATTTTGAAAAACTTGAAAAGTCAAACGTTGTTCTTGAAAGAAAATTGGATCAAAAATTTTTAGATTCTAAAGCTGAAAAGGATAATCTTTTGAAACAAATTAAGTTGCTTGAATCTAAATTGGCATCCCAAGATAACTTACTCAAAGAAAATGAGACTTTAAAGGCTCAAGTACAGGAAAAGGTTTTTGCTATAGCTGCTTTGAGAAATGAATAAAGGAAAACTAA